>OZ010615.1:3249790-3272290 GCA_963932145.1 Acanthosepion lycidas
GATGTGAAGACAGTCTGGAAGCTCACTATGCAATACAGTTTTGTTTTGATGGAGATGAAACATCAAAACTGCCCTACCTTCCTTAAAGCCAAGACCTTGATCCCTGTAATTTTTGGTTGTTCCCCAAACTGAAGGTGAACCTCAGGTGAAGTCATTTTGAAAACACTGAGAAGATGAAGGAGGGTATGACAAGGGTTCTGGACACCTGTATTTTGGATAACTTCCATGAGGGGTGGGGACTTCCCGGAGTGGCTGGAATGCTACAACAAGTACGCTAAAGTCAGAGAATCCTACTTTGAAGGAGATTAAGGTTTTGTACTTCCTTAAAATTAACAAATGTTCTCCTAAAAAAAATCTCAAAACTTCTGTAATATATATATATATATATATAGAGAGAGAGAGAGATTAATGCATGTTTCATTAAATAATATAGACAAGTTTTGTCTATTTATGTAAATTCCTTCATATTGTCTGATAATCTTAATAACATTATAATTGAAAGACGAAATAAAATCAGCATATTGAAACATGATTTTTAATCCTAAGTTTCTGGCTTACATAAGCCATCATCAGAGATGACAAGTAAATTACAATAAATTAAACAATACACGGAGATAGCAACAATGATAGTCTGTTTTGTTTGCATGGAAGATTTCCTAGCAACAAAAAACTTGTGCATACGAGCCACTGGAAGCAAAAATTACACCATGGCCCATGACATCACCCATGACCATGCGAGAGTGAAAACGAGAAGTCTTAAGTATGGGAAGCCGTTGGTATAAACCAATGGCTTCTGTTACCAATTATAGGCATTTAAGAATATTTGTGGAGTTTTCAAAGTTTATTTTGTTCAGGTTAGGTTTCAAATGTTTTATGTATATAGCTTCAAGAATTTTTAGTTTTTGTTTATTGTTTTCATGTTTAAGTATAGTTGTCTTTTCAACAAGGATTTGCCGGAATTATGTGTGCAGCCAGCATGTTGTTTTAAATGCTTAAATATATATATATATATATATATATATATATATATATATATATGAATGAAGAAATATAATTTTATGGTGTGCTATATCAGAGATAGAGCATATGTAAATATAAAAGTGAATATTGAATGATTGTGTATTTAGGCAGCAAATTCTCTCTTAGGCATGTCTGAATAAAATACAAACATTGTCAGCTTATTTTTATCATAATCCTTTCATATTCATGAATATTTTTTTGCATTTAAATGCTACGAATGACAGTTATGCTTTAGTGTTCATTAGAATGAGAAAACTTATCCATTATGGAATTTTTCACATTGGAATGTCATGGTCAAGTGCACATTAAAGCGTGAATATACAAATTATATAGCGTGCATGCAAAAATCTAAAAACTGAAGAACTTCCAGTTCCAAAATTTCATATAAAGGCGTCTCAACCTGTATATATATATATATATATATATATATATATATATATATATATCCTATAATTACATTCACTTACATGCTAATACCCTTGGGAAAGGTATATATCCTCTTCTTCTCCCTCCAGCTATGGGTAAATAGCAGGACAGACTGGATTCTATAGCCTTGGATGGCAACTGATCTAGGAGAAGGACAACTCTGAATTCAAAACCTGCAGAGAGTCATTTGGAGACCTTGTGGCATATAGTGCACTAGGTCTCTGTATTCAGCCCTTCAAAAAGTGTGGATGGTTCTGCACAAAACCTTCACCACTATAATCAAATCATATGTGCTGGTGTCTGGCTGACAATTCCTAGAAACTGAGCTGCTTGTCCCTCATACATTGAATATGATGGGAGAGTCAAATATATATATATATATATATATATATATATATACACGCACACATAGACACAAAGATATGAAAATGATGAATAATGTAAATGTGCGATGGAAAGACAGAAAAATAAACCAGTTGTTACTGAAAATAATAATTCTTTTACCATCTGTGATGAAATACTTATGTACACGGAAAGAATAGTAATTCCTGTTTCATATAAAATATGATGGACATACAGAAATGTCAAGAATTAAATCCTTTATGAGAAGATATGTACATTGGCCTGAAATGGGCCAGGATATTCAAAATTTAGTTAAATCATGCAGAAGTTGTGTTCTAGCTTCAAAATAACTACCTGTAAATTATCAATCCTGGCCTAACACTGATAAACCTTGGTCTAAGTTGCATATTGATTAAGTGTGAACTTTGAATAGTTCATATTACTTGACTGTCATCAACAGTTTTACAAAGTGCCCGGAAATGTACTTCTAGTGTAACTGTAAATTTTCTTTATGAACTGCTTTCAAGATTTATAATTCCAGACACTATAGTGACTGTTAATGGCATGCAATTTACTTTGGGTGACTTTCAAACTTTTTGCAAATACTATGCAGTTGAACACATAACAATGTCGCCAAGATCAAATGATCAAGCAGAACATTTTGTTGATACGTTCAAAAGAGGGTTAAAGAAATGAAATGGGGAAGAGACAGACGAACAACAGTTTTTAGATATTTATAGAATGATCCCTAACCTGTCGTGAAGAGGAACTAATATTTGCCCAGAAAATGAAATCGGTGTTTGACAAATTACTAACTGGAATCAAAATAAAAAGTATGGAATTAACGATAACATCTGGAGATAATATTTTCTACAGGATTTACAGGAAAAGAAAGTTGGGAAGATGGTAAAATATTAAATCACATTGGTGTAGGAATTAGTTGGACAAACAGACCAATACTCTACTGTATTGCAAGTTGAGTTTGTGTTTGGGACAGTTGGTGAGTGGTTTATATAACAGGCTGAGATGTTCCATTCTGTTATTTGGTCAAGCGTATTCTCTAGGTTCTGATTGGCTCTTGACTTTGATGTGAATACAGTGATCAATAAATATCCCTCATTATGCTATGAATGCTTGAGTATGGGGTGGATAGGGGTCACGTCGCTCACTCCTGACACACTGGCCCGGCGACGAAACAAAGCATGTGACCGCTGCTGCTAATGAACTATCGTCCGACGCTTGTCAAAGGATACCCTTCCCCTTCCATAAATCAAGTTAACTCCATGAACTTTACTTGCCACTACCACAGACATTCAACTTCTTAAATACAAACTTTCTACTTGTTCTTATTTTCCTCACTAAAAAGACTATAAAATATATCTACAGTCTTTCTTGTTCTTTCGATTCTGAATTTCATTTGTTTTGCAACCAGACGCAGTATTTCGCCCACATTGTTTCCACATCGCCCACGCATCTAAATACAGAATATAACAGGATCCTCATCATTATGGAGGAGACTTCACAGCAGTCACAAGTAGACCCTTGCTTCTTCAGCTTGGGAGGCAAATACATCCCTCGATCTTTGAGGCTGTCTTTCACAGGACAATCTCTCTGTTGACCCCAGATGTGAAGATAAGAAGGTTGATCAGTGTCAATAATGGAAGGGGCATTAAAGAGCCTCAGTATTAGTCCCAAAATATTGGCGAGAAGTTCCAATGCTATGTGGGACATTTTGTTGTCAACAATGGATGAGGTGAAAGTGCTGGCTGGGAGTACTCTCACAATCGGTGAGGATGCAGACCAAATATTTGCGCACAAGGAAGACAAGGATCATCCTTCATGGGGTGCCACTTCATATAGAGGGGGACCATCTAGGGGCATTTTTTGCTCACTATTGACAAGTCAGTGAGGTTGTAAGGACCAAGAGTAAGGTAGGCATTGCCACAGGAGAGGTGGTTATGCTATGATGAGAAAAAACTTTACTGACATTCCTCAGATCTTATTGTGTTGAAGTTAGAACATTTTTGTTGTTGTGGAGGGCCAGCAGTGTCTCTGCTGTACACAACAAAGAATGGCCCCAGAAGGAACCCAGCACCATCAATCCAGCAACCTACAACATTGGAAGAGGGAGTGAGGTCAGACAAGTGTAACCAGATCCCCAAGAATTCCAGTGAATGGCCTGAAGGTGGGGAAGACGGGACAAATGGTGGTGGCTCCTTGCTCCCTACAGAATGGATGAAAGGACCAGAAGCAGGGTGCAAGGCAGTAGTCACAGCAGCAAGAGCAACCAAAGAAGTAGCAACCACTGCAGCAGGAAATACAGCATCTAGCAGTAGAAGGTGAGATGGAAGTGGATGACATGTTGTCATCATGTTTTTCTTCTTTAAAAAGAGGAAGAGAAGAGGAGGTGGAAGAGGACAAAAGCATAAAAAAAAAGAGAAAAGGACTGGTCGAAGCAGAGGAGAGAGTGCTGTGTCCCAATCTGCTCCTGTCTCACCAGACAGAAACACTTATGTGGACAACGCTAGAAGTTTCCCTTCTTCTCACATCAAGAGTTTAGCTGCCACTTCCCCGATAAAATCTCAACCAACCATCCTCAAAAAAAAGACGCCCTTCCCTGCGGGGGAGGCTATCTGTTGCATCGACAGGAAGACATTAGAGACCTCTCCTCCCAGTGAAAGGCCGTTCTGAGGCCATTGTTTAAATTCACTTGATGGGAAGTCGATAGAAAACCCCAGGAATTTCCCGCACACTCCTGGGGTAATAACATTAATTAGAAATACAGGTGGCAAATTCAAAGTGTGGGACCTCTTAGACACCATGAAAAAATCATTTCCTAAAATAAGAATGGCTCAGGTGGAGATGGAAGATTTTAAAAAAATTAACCAAATTATGTGGAAGGAGGGTCCCTGTGTTAATCCACCTCACTTTATATATGGCTCTTAACTTACCTTCCCAGCAGACATCGGCAATATTGTCACAGAAAATCTGTGACAATTCGTCAAGTTTTTGACCTCTACAGATTTTCGCGCAGTCTGTGTCTAAGGGGCTCAGGCTTGAAAGATGTGTAAAAAGCTAGCTAGCTTGAATGTGAGGGGCTTGAGAGATTGGGGTAAGGCTGCCCACCTGCTTTGTGATATCTTGTCCTTCAGTGTAGATGTGGTTGCAATCCAGGAGGCACACTTTTTTTGCGACATCAATGCTCATGTACTGTCTAGTAACTGTCCATTCAGCATACAGCAACCATCAGGCCAGAGGTGTTTCCTTGTTAGTCAAGTGTTTCTGGATGCAAGGGTTGACCTTGTCCATGTGGACATGGAAGGCTGGTTGATCGTGGCCGATATTGCCATGAGCAGTGGTTCATTTTGGATCATTGTGGTTTATGCACCCAATGAACAGGGGTAGTGTGTCAACTTTTTCTGTCAATTGTGGTTTGTTCTTGGTGGATTCTTCATGCTTAGACTTAATGGAGAGCTGGAATGCCATCCTGGACCACAAGATAGACAGCGGGTGGGGAGCTTGCAGGAGGTCATCGGGCAATTGTAGCTTGGTTGATTAGATTGGCAAGTTTGCGCTCATCGATTGATATCAGGAAGATCATCTGGGGCAGGAGTTGTGGACGTGGACACTTAAGTAGCCATCTCTCTAGGTAGCTAGCTACCTGAACAGAATGTTAGTAAGAAGGGTTGATCTAGATTTACTAGATTGTCTCACGTTCCCCCATTTAGACTTGTCTGTGCCTGGTTTAGGTAATAAGCCTTGAATGGGTGGATACTGGATACTCAGTCTGTCTTTACAGGAGAGGTGAGACTTCCAGCAACAGCTGACTAGATTAGTGCAGTGGGAATTAGTGGGGGCAGTTATTGGGAATAAGTGGTGGGAGAAGCTTAAGGATAGGATTAAGGCCTTCACCACTGAATATAGCCAACAACTTGCTCTAAATAAGGCTAAAAAGGGGCTCGGTATCATATTTTTGATTTACCTATCGACTTGCCAAATCCAATCATAAATACTCGCTGTGTTAGTAAAAGAAAAAAAAAAATCATCAGAAAATGATGGAATTGAACCCCCAAAAAAGTACATCTTTTTTTAAAATATATATTAAAATGAGAATGTGTATCTTAAAAAGGGAGGTGCTGTGTAGAAAGAATGACTAACCTTATTCAAAAATAGACTCATCCATCCGCTATGTGTAGAATATCTGCTCATGGAACAGGGGCAAAAAGTGGGTCGCAAAGGGGTAAAGTTTTCCAGTCGTACATTTGTTATACTGAACTACAGTATTCTCAATCAGTGTTCGCATGTGATTAAACCCTTCTTCACTCAACTTTTTGTTCACAGTGTTTTCTTTAAAGTATTACTAACCAGCATCTATGAGTGACATATGAAATTTATGACAGAAGATATCCTATGTCTTCATAAAATGTCCAGTCATAAGTGATTATTCAATACTTTTTTATTGGAGTTAATAAGATTTGTCTATAAGTATACTTTCTGCTTCTTGGATGGTTTTTGAGTATTTCACCTATTTACCTGTCATTAGGTGTCCTTCTGTGTTTTTTCAATAGAATACCATCATTCTTTAAATCATGATCTCTCGATTTTCTTTACATGTGAAAAAATAAATTGTGCGTGTGTGTATGTATACATGCCTCGAATGAACAAAACATTTGTTTTTCACACTTGCTTTCATCTTAACAAAAATCTAGGAGATATCATTGTTTGCTAATCAAATAGTGATTATTTACAAGCATGTTTTTAATACTTCTATCCTTTCTCTATGTAGACAATTTTGCAAAGATAGTGGCAAAAAAGAAAGGAAATATTAACAAAATCAAAGAGACTTGTTTGCCGATCTAATATCGATTAGCTACAAGCATGTTTCTCATACTTGCTTTCATCCTTTCACTAATGTTCTGAAGACGATGGTAATAAACATGGAAATATTAACAAAGTAAAAAGAACTTTTTCTGTCGAGAAATATTTGATAGAAAGTAAAAGATTTTGAGAATGATATATAATTAAGTTGAGCCATAATTAATCCGTGCTTTGTTGAAACCAGGTGTAACATCAAATCTATCTATGTGACAGTTAAGAATAAATATCTTAGTGTTTTGCATGGTAGTTGCAGTGTACACACTGTATTAAAGAATAAATTTCTTACCCCCAACCAATATAGGCATTGAAAGTGCATTTAAATCACATAATGTTACAGGTGTTCCAAGCAAGAGAATAATACTATGGAGACATCTCTTCAGATGCTGTTGTCGTCGTCTTTGCAAATATTTTCATTTCCTTCTTCTCTTCTGATTTCTTCTTCTCTCCAAATTTCCTGTTTTTCTTCTCTTCTCCAGATTTCCTTCTTTTCTTCTTCTCTCCAGTTTTTTTTATTTTTCTTCTCCTCTTCAGATTTCCTCATTTTCTTCTTTTCTTCAGTTTTTAGTTTTCTTCTTCTCTTCAGATTTCCTTCTTCTCCCCAGATGTCCTCATTGTCTTCTTCTCTCTAGATTTTTTTAGTTTTCTTCTTCTTTCCAGATTTTCTTCTTGTCTTCAGATTTATTCATTTTTTTTCATTTTTTTATTTTTATTTTTATTTTTATTTTTTTTTTTTACTCGTCAGATGTCTAGTGCAGGCAGTAGCTAAATAAGTCCAATACACTCAAACCCTCAGTCAGTATGACTTGTGATTCTGTGCTAGCATGTCACATTGAGCTATTGAGGTTTTAGTGGCAGCTTCATGAAAAATGTGGTGTAATTGAAAAATGACCTTGCTATCAAAAAATCAAGGATGCTGAAAACATTTGAAGGAATGATTCTAACTCATTCATATACTTCATCCAAAATTGAGATGGGAACATTACTCCTAGATTTTGGTAAAAGAGAAAATAGTATCAAATAGGGTTCTGCCTTGAAGCATTGGCCAGCATGACTGACAATATGGCTTCTCTAGATTATAGTATTTACTTGACTAAGACTAGAATATTTTGGTCAAAGAGTCATAAATGTCGAGCAAGTACAGAATTGGTTTGCAAAGCTTCATTCTGGAGAAATGTCAGTGGACGATGAATTCAGACATGGGGCCTTCATCAAACTTTGATTATAAAAGTAAAAAGTCATTAATGGAAAATTTACAGGTAAAGCATATGACAATTTACTATATGCTGATAGTAAAGATAAGTAAAAACTGAAAAGCTGGCAGTTTGGGTTCCATTGTACTTTTCATAAAAAGAATAAAGTTTCCTGTACCCTTTTTATAAATATTTTCATTGTAATTGTTCTGATGAGGTTTCCTATTTGTTACCTCACATTTACAAATTTAAATGCAGTCCTATATTGGCAGCAAAGGTCTCATCATTTCACAGTTGAAATTACAAGATGTAACCATAGGTCCTATGCTAACAGTTTCTTCTATCACACTTCTCGCCTGTGGAACTCTCTTCTGATTTCTTGTTTCCCAGTCAACTTTGATCCTCAAAAATTTAAATGCAATGTCAATCATTATCTTCTGTCTCCTTTATTCCTATTCTATTATTGACTTTACTATGTATTTTTTCTCGCTCAGTAACACACTTGTGTCTTTCCTTTTTAATCATTTCACCCCAAGCAAGATGGTAAAGCCACTAAGCTGCAAAGGGTTAATGATTGTGAGAGAATATGAGAAAAAAAAAATTATTTGAGAGAGAGAACAAGAAAAGGAGAGGAATTAAGTAGACAAAAGATAACAATTGACATTTCCTCCTAAGCAAGGCATTAAAGCCACTAAGATGCAAAGGGGTTACTGATTGTTAGAGAATATGAGGAAAACTACTATTAAAGAGAGAGAACAATAAAAGAACAGGAATTAAGAAAACAGAAGATAATGATTGACATTGAATTTAAATATATGAAGATCAAATTTAACCGGAGAAAAAGAAGCCTCTCTCCTTAATGCTTTTTTGTCTCTAGATTCTTTCACTCTTATTAATCCCCTGTGTCTTTGTGGCTTTATTGCCTTGCTTGGGGTGAAATGATTAAAAACGAAAAGATTTAAGTCATAAGTCATTTCCGTTTTGAGAACCAACTTTAATGATGAATGTTTAACTGTAACACTGAACCTCAGGACGAGGCCTTAATAACTTGGGGCACTCTTCATTGCCTGCACTTTTTGTGTACATTTACCTGTGGCAATTTTTATTGTGGCATGAGATGTAATATGTTCCCAATATGTTGAAAATAGTCTTGTATTTACCTGTTGAATTGATTCCCCAACATGCTTGTGGTAAACCTTTTAGATGAAAAGGAAGGCAAATCACAAGGCCATTCTGACACTAACCATAAACTATTTCCTACTGGCAGTTGCTACACAATGCCATCTCTTTTGTATTTTTTAGCTGGAGTGAATGCTAATATCTACACAATGTTTTCTTTGCTTTTAGGACTCTTGCTATGAACGGTCAATCTGGCAAAAGTAGCAACTTCTTTTGTCTCTGTTCTTAAAGTTTGTTTCCTCCTTTTAAACTCAAATTCATTCTTCTGACTCTCATTAAAGGTAGTTCGGTAACTTTAACACGGGCATTAATAACTGACTTCTTCAGGCACTGAAACTATGGCCTTGAAATTTACTGACTGATTGGGTTCCAATACAGGTGAGGACCTTTCTATTTCTATAAAGATTCTTTTTTGTGTTGTATCCTTCAAGAAGGTTACAAACAGACAAAGGTGGTACTTGAGTGAAAGGAACAGCAATATGGGCGTAGATGAAAGAAAGAGAGGTTTATTGTAAAAGAGAATACACTACTGAAAGACAAAGAATCGGTTAGCAGGCTAGTAATTCTCGAAGCAAGGATATTCACCTTAAACGTGGCAGGATGTGATACAAGGCCATTTTTAATGAGAGGTCAAACCGAGCCCATAGGTTAGGGTAAAAATTCCCCATCGACCACATATTATTGGGTCAGGTAGCTGTCTACCACCCCAGACAATCTGGGTTCCTCTCTGCTCAAAAGCAGAAAGTTTGACCAGCTCAGCAGGAGATGGATCTCCAACTAATTACCAAAGCAAGATTATTTACCTCACCACCCAAATAAGCAGGATGTGCCACAAGGCCGTTATTTAATGTGGGGTAAAACCAAGCCTGTATGCTCGGGCATAAATTCCCCGTAGACCCTGTTGGCTAGCTGTCTACCACCCCAGATGAGTGGCATAGCCTCATCTGGGTTCTTCTCTGCCCGAAGACAGAGAGTTCGACTAGCTTAGCTTGAGACGAATCTCCACCTAATTGCCAAAGCAAGGATATTTGCCAATCACCCCACCTGGTCAGATGTGGCACAAGGGTGAATTTAACGTGAGGTATCCAAGCCCGTAGACTCAGTCAAAAATTCCCCATGGGCCTCGTAAAAAACAGAGTCAGGTAGCTGTCTATGACCCCAGATCAGTCTCTGCTCTTTGGCATAGCTTTCTCTGGGTTCCTCTCCGTTCAAAAGCAGAGAGGTCGACCAGCTTAGCTGGAGACAAATCTCCAACTAATTGCCAAAGCAAGTCTTCAAGTATGTCCTTTGGACACTATGTATATATTTACTGATATAATCAGTTCACAATAGGCGATAGGGAGTGGGGGACATTCCATTACAACATTTTGAAAAAGATTTTTTTTATTTACTACTATAGATGAAGGATGATGAATATCAAATTCCATATCATTAGACCTACAGAGTGTGATGGGTAAATTTTCACCATTTTATATTTATATCCATTGCAGCTTGTGTATTATTCAACTCAAACCAGCCTTGTATAACTTATCCAAGAGGATATATCTTAGCATGTTCCTCTATCCTCACTTACATACTGTTCAAATACATCAAGCCATATTCATGTTAGTATCAATCAACTAAGAGATAGATCTTAATATTTGCCAAATTTAGCCTGTCCCAATCTCCTTTGAGCCACAGAGGTGACACTTTTGGCCAAGTGTATGGGCTTCTCCATTGCACAGATTTGTCCACCAAAATCAAATTCATACGTATGGCCTTGTCATAGTCTCTTTGATACACAGCCACCTCTGCCGCTGCCACCAGGTGTGACAAAAAGGAATAGGGAGAGAGGATGACAATTCCAATGTGAACCAGTGCAGACCACACCAGACTTCCTTATTGTCTGATCCACATTCTTTAATTCAAACCAACCCCCTGTTTATTCATCTATAAATGTGGGTGTGCCCCCTGGGGCTATATTTTTGTAACTATTTTGTTCTTCATTTTTGACAAATTATTACCCTTTGGTAATGCATATGTCTATGCTAAATAATAAAAGTGTACTTTTATTCTCTACCAAAATTTCTGCAAAAAAGAATTACAGACTTAATAATGTAGCGATTCGCACTATTTATATAATTTGGACAGCTGTCCTTATGTTTATTGCCATATTCACGACATTCCGGTCGTTGAACGACTTGACCTCCTTCGGGTGTTGTATGTTGGAATTTCGAATCGAACCCCATATTTAGTCCGCAGGAATAAATTATTCTAATTCCACGTGCCACATCTTCTAAAATCACAGTAATGTCTTTTCTTGATTCCTAAATGCTATGATATGTTGGGGTATGGCCTCTAGGAGAAAAGATGAAAAACTGTAACATAGTGACACACTGACATTCACATTTATTATTATCATATATATATATATATATATATATATATATATATAAAAGTGAACATAGAAGTCAACACTTAGAGGCGACAGTCTGTTTCATGCTATATGCAATCGTCAGGCCTAAGTGTTGACTTCTATGTTCACTTTTATATTTACACACGCTCTATCTCTGATATTGAGCACTTTATTCCATAAATATAACACACCTTAAGACTATATTTCTTTATATAAATATATATATATATGTGTGTGTGTGTGTGTGTGTTTGTGTGCACATGTGTGTACAGTGCGTGTTTTTCTGTGTGTGTGTGTGTGTGTGTGTAGTGCACACGTGTGTACAGTGCGTGCGTGTATTTTTGTGTGTGTTTGTAGTGTGCACATGTGTGTACAGTGCGTGTATTTGTGTGTGTGTGTGTAGCATGCACATGTGTGTACAGCGTGTGTATTTGTGTGTGTGTGTAGCATGCACATGTGTACAGTGCATGTATTTGTACATATGTGTGTGTGTGTAGTGTGTACATGTGTGTACAGTGTGTGTATTTGTGCATGTGTGTGTGTGTAGAGAACATGTGTTTGTGAATTTGTGCATATAGGTTGTGGCCTGTTTAGGGGCCAGAAAAAGAAAGACATGCAAGACGAAGGTGGGTTGAACATGTGTATTCAAATAACAGATATATACAAATTCTTCGATTATAATGTTAAGTCTGACAATTTCAATGATGCCAAACTGGCAGATGATTTAGAAAATGATCAAGTTAACTTGAGCAAGAAATGGCTGGTCAATTTTAATATCTCCAAAACTAAACTGCTCTCTCTTAATTATTTTACAGAACTTATTTTTTTTTTACCTTCCATCAGTATGGCTGATGCTAACCTCCAAGAGAACAATTCATTGCACCTCCTTGATTGAACATTTACTACTTATATGAAGTGGAGCAATTATATTGAATCAATTGCTAGATCTGCCGCTAGGAAAGTTGGTTCACTGTGTCATGTTAGACACTTTTCTCGCCAGAATCTTACACATTTATAACTCTACCCCTACATTAAATATTGTTGCCACATCTAGTTTGTTGCTTCTGATATATATCTAGAGATGCTTAACAAAATCCAAATAAGAATCTGCAATATTACAGCCCTGACCTGGCATCTCAGCTTCAGTCACATTCTCACTGTACTTCTGCCTTTTCTATAAATATTTTCATAGCAATTGTTCTGATGAGTTTTAGCTTTGAGTAACTTGACTTCATGAATTTAAGCACAATACTTGATTGGCAGCTAGGTCTCATTTTTCAGCTGAAATTTCTAAATGTAGCCATGAGTTCTATTCTAACATTTTCTTCTCTTGCACTTCTCACATGTCAAGCTTTCTTCGGGATTGTGTCTTTCCTGTCAAATATGAGCTTGAAAAATTTAAATGTCACATCAATCATCATCTGTTTTTTTTTTAATCCTGTTTTTCACTGTACTTTTTTCTCAATAATGTTTTCTCAGTTCCTTCAATTTCACTAATCCCTTGTTTTAGTGGCTTTATTGCCTTGCTTGCAGGGAACTGGAAAAAAAAAGGAAAGAAAAAAAGATATGTAACTCTCCCCACATCATCAAATTCACATACTTCAAATCAAAACCAACCATGCTTATGCCAATATAACTTATGCATAACAAGCCCTCAGATTTTTCCTTACAACCAAACTTGCAGTCAAGTGAATGAGTTTTGTTTTGAAAGCAGTTTTTACTTTTTCAGTCTCAATGTTCCTTCCTTCTTAAAGAAATGCGAGGCAACCAAATATTGATTTTGGTAAGCATTCCCAAACTGGCAGCTCTTATGCTTACAGGAAAAAAAAAATCAAGGTCAATAAATTTTTTCAAAATAAATATCATGTGACCCAAACATCTGATTTTAATTGGCTAAATAAATCCAGGTTTTTCTCTTATGCTGCCCAGTACAAGTCAAGAAACTGATATCAGTGATTTTGAACGTTGGATTATTTTTATCGCTCGAGAGAAATGGACAGCAGAGTGAATTTTAAAAAGCAGATCAACCAAAATCATTTATTAATTTATTAATATTTCTTTTGATATAATTTCTTAAGTTACAGTATTATTACAATACTGTATAATTTCTTTGACTCACTCAAAAATAATTTGTTTTTGTTTATCAACAATATTCTCCGATAAATAAAGCACAGTTACATTTTATTCGTTTTGAATCTGGGATAAGTGGATGAGGAGTTATCATTATTTACACTATTTATATTTAGACTATTGTCCTCATCTTTGTTGTTGTTATCACCTGATCGCCTTCTGTCTGAATTTCTGGGATGAGGAGTTATCATTATTGGTACTATTTATATTTAGACTATTGTCCTCATCTTTGTTGTTGTTATCACCTGATTGCCTTCTGTCTGAATTTATGGGATGAGGAGTTATCATTATTTACACTATTTATATTTAGACTATTGTCCTCATCTTTGTTGTTGTTATCACCTGATCGCCTTCTGTCTGAATTTCTGGGATGAAGAGTTATCATTATTTACACTATTTATATTTAGACTATTGTCCTCATCTTTGATGTTGTTATCACCTGATTGCCTTCTGTCTGAATTTCTGGGATGAGGTGTTATCATTATTTACACTATTTATATTTAGACTATTGTCCTCATCTTTGTTGTTATTATTCCTCTTCACCTGTGCTTGTCAAGCTCTCTGCCTTCAGAAGAGAGGAACCCAGACGAGGCTATGCCAAAGGGCAGAACCTTGTCTGGGGTGGTGGAAAGCTACCAGAACCTGTTTATATGGGGTCTACGGGGAATTTTTGCTGGAACCTACAGGCTCAGTTTTGACCTTGAAGAAAATACAGGGAAAGGCAGAAATATCTCCCACATTTTAATCTCTCATCTGTGTAGTGATAGTTAACTTAGATAACTGGCAATGTTGTCTTCATCTCACTAATGTCTTACCATTTTTCTTCAGATATCATCGTGGCTGGAACAGTGTGGTTCCTGTTGAAATGTTTTTGTAAGAATGGTTAATTTTCAATTGCAACACAAAGAACTTTTCAGACTCATTTCATGTTATGTCAGAATAATGCTGTTTCGAATTGAAGATTGATACTGATATGGGTTGAAAATTTCACAGCCACAGGTTCACTGCCTGAAGAAGAAGTCTATGGGGCATTTTTGCTCGAACCTACAGGCTTGCTTTTGACCCTGCATTAAAAACGGCCTTGTGCCACATCCTGCCACGTGTTGGAGGGGGTAAGGTAAATATCCATGCTTCAAGAATTACTAACCTGCTAACCGATTCCTTGTCTTTCAGTAGTGTATTCTCTTTTACAATAAACCTCTCTTTCTTTCATCTACGCCTGTATTGCTGTTCCTTTCACTGGAGTACCTCTTTTGTCTGTTTGTAACCTTCTTGAAGGATACAACACAAAAAAGAATCTTTATAGAAATAGAAAGGTCCTCACTTGTATTGGAACCCAATCAGTCAGTAAATTTCAAGGCCATAGTTTCAGTGCCTGAAGAAGTCAGTTATTAATGCCCGTGTTAAAGTTACCGAACTACCTTTAACGAGAGTCAGAAGAATGAATTTGAGTTTAAAAGGAGGAAACAAACTTTAAGAACAGAGACAAAAGAAGTTGCTACTTTTGCCAGATTGACCGTTCATAGCAAGAGTCCTAAAAGCAAAGAAAACATTGTGTAGATATTAGCATTCACTCCAACTAAAAAACACAAAAGAGATGGCATTGTGTAGCAACTGCCAGTAGGAAATAGTTTATGGTTAATGTCAGAATGGCCTTGTGATTTGCCTTCCTTTTCATCTAAAAGGTTTACCACAAGCATGTTGGGGAATCAATTCAACAGGTAAATACAAGACTATTTTCAACATATTGGGAACATATTACATCTCATGCCACAATAAAAATTGCCACAGGTAAATGTACACAAAAAGTGCAGGCAATGAAGAGTGCCCCAAGTTATTAAGGCCTCGTCCTGAGGTTCAGTGTTACAGTTAAACATTCATCATTAAAGTTGGTTCTCAAAACGGAAATGACTTATGACTTAAATCTTTTCGTTTTTAATCATTTCACCCCAAGCAAGGCAATAAAGCCACAAAGACACAGGGGATTAATAAGAGTGAAAGAATCTAGAGACAAAAAAGCATTAAGGAGAGAGGCTTCTTTTTCTCCGGTTAAATTTGATCTTCATATATTTAAATTCAATGTCAATCATTATCTTCTGTTTTCTTAATTCCTGTTCTTTTATTGTTCTCTCTCTTTAATAGTAGTTTTCCTCATATTCTCTAACACTCAGTAATCCTTTGCATCTTAGTGACTTTAATGCCTATCTTAGGAGGAAATGTCAATTGTTATCTTTTGTCTACTTAATTCCTCTTCTTTTCTTGTTCTCTCTCTCAAATAATGTTTTTTTTTTCTCATATTGTCTCACAATCATTAACCCTTTGCAGCTTAGTGGCTTTATCATCTTGCTTGGGGTGAAATGATTAAAAAGCAAAGACACAAGGGTGTTACTGAGCGAGAAAAAATACATAGTAAAGTCAATAATAGAATAGGAATAAAGGAGACAGAAGATAATGATTGACATTGCATTTAAATTTTTGAAGATCAAAGTTGACTGGGAAACAAGAAATCAGAAGAGAGTTCCACAGGCGAGAAGTGTGATAGAAGAAACTGTTAGCATAGGACCTACGGTTACATCTTGTAATTTCAACTGTGAAATGATGAGACCTTTGCTGCCAATATAGGACTGTGATTGAATTCATAAAATTAGGTACCATAGAGGGAAGTTCATCAGAACTATTACCATGAAAGTATTTATAGAAATGTCACAGTGTTACAGTGGTGGGAAAGTTGATATTTTTTTCCAAGTCTTTGATGATGTAATAATGTAACAGTCTTCCTTCAGACATTCCTGTCAAGTAGATTTGTACGAGACTAAATAAAGACTTAAATAAAAGAACAAGAATCAAGAAGACAGAAGATAATATTGCATTTAAATTTTTGAAGATCAAAGGTGATTGGGAAGCAAGAAGTAGAAGTCAGAAGAGTTCCACAAGAGAGAAGTGTGATAGAAGAAACTGTAGAATGATGAGAGCTGTCTGTCAATCTAATACTATTCTTAAATTAAAGTTTCGGTACCATAGATGAATGTTCATCAGAACAATTACCAAAAAAAAAATATATATATATATATATATATATATATATATATATATAACTAGCTTAATTGCCAGCCTATCAGGTGGCATTTAAGCTAGCTCCTGCAGAGGGCTCTTGATTGGGCTTTCATCACAACAGGTAGGGAGGAGTAGATGCAATAGGCAACAATGAACTGCAGAAGAACTCAAAAGTAATCACTGCATTTAAGTATTGCATCAATATTTCAGCTTACCTTTTAAAAGTTCACAATAAAATCTGAAATCTTATATATAAAGTATAGTGTGTGTGTGTGTCCAAGCCAGTCTTCAAATCCCATTGGTT
Organism: Acanthosepion lycidas; assembly: GCA_963932145.1. Taxonomy (NCBI): domain Eukaryota; kingdom Metazoa; phylum Mollusca; class Cephalopoda; order Sepiida; family Sepiidae; genus Acanthosepion; species Acanthosepion lycidas. The sequence goes on from OZ010615.1 coordinate 3,266,709, forward strand.
TGATTTCAATGATTTGCATGGGACTTTCTTTTTCTCACTGCAGCCTTGGCGCTTTTGATTGCAATCTGATTTCAATGATTCATAGCTCATTTAAAAACCCTGGAAAATATATATTAAAATATTATACTAGCCATTATCATTACTTTCATGGTTCAAGGGCAGTAACTCTTATTTTCTTTTTGTATCCAAAATTGCAGTGCCCATTTTATTATAAACTAGTTTAAAAGCCACCCTATCAGGCAGCATTTAAGCTCGCTCCTGTAGAAGACTCTTTGTTTGGCCATCGACACAATAGCTAGGGAGGAGTAGATTCAATAGGTATCAATAAACTACAGAAGAACTCAAACAGATTGCTGCAATTAAGCATTGATTTAAGAATGTGAGAAGTGTGAGAAAAAAAAACTGTTAGCATAGAACTTATGGCTACATCTCAACAGTTCAACTGTAAAATAATGAGACCTTACCATTCATCTATTACTACATCAGAACAATTACCATGAATATATTTATAAAAAAGCCACAAGGTATCTATGTTATAGCAGTGGGAAAATGACTGAAAGGGAGATGCCAGATCAGGATCAATAACATTGCAGATTCTTCTTTGTATTTTATTAAAAAAATCTCTAAATACATAGCAAAAACACCAAGCTAGATGTGGCTACAATGTTCAATGCATGGTTGAATGACAGACTTATAAATAAGTGAAAAAAATTGGCTAACATGACACAATAAACCAGCTTTCCTAGCTGGCAGCTTAGCAACTGATTCAATATAATAATCCCACTTCATTCCAACTCAGAAAACATCAGCCTATGAAAATGCAAGAATTACATTTATGGAGGTTGGAATCAGCCATGGTGATGAAATACAAAATGTTCTCTGATGATTAAAAGAGAGTAGCTTCATTTTTGGAGGTGTTAAAATTAACAAGCCATTTCTTGCCCCAGTTAACAACAGATCGAAGGTCATTTTTTTTTAGATCAGTTGCCAATTTCAAATAAAACCAAATGGATAGATCGAACTCAATAGATATTTTAATGGTCATCTGTCTAGAAGGAAACTCTGGTATAAAATCAAATGAGTTGATAGACCTTAATAGCCATTTTCATAGTCATCTAGGATTTTTAGATACGTTGCCAATTTGACCTCATCAGACCTATTATTTTTATGCTTCTTTTTATTTCTGTCAAAGAGGAAATCACTTTCTGATTTCTGCTTGAGTTTCTAGGATGAGGAGCTCTCATTTTTTTACATTATTTACATGTAAACTATTGTCCTCGTTTTAATTACTGTTATTACAATGTTTCAGTCGTTGTGCCCACCAGCCTTCATCAGGTGCATAATGAATCCAGGTAACCAGCTAGAAATTCTGAACTGAACCCATTATTTAATCTTTATTGTGTTCGTTCCACTGCCCATATTTAGGGATATATCACATCTTGTTCTTATTTTAACACTCTTTAGTATTTTATTTCCACTACCTCAGGGGGGACAATACCTTAGTGGATTAAAGTGTTGATTCATGGTGACTCAGTAATTGCAAGTTCAATCCTTGGGTCAGGCAGTGTGTAGTTGGCAAGCAATAACTATTTAATAATGGAGAATTTTGCACTGGGAGGAGTGGATATAACCTCAATAACATAAGAAACACAGAGGACCCCTGTCATATGCCCTAGTCGACGAATGGGTTTATAAGGCTATCATACGCCGACCAGAAGATATATACTTTCTCACACCTGTGGAGAGATACAAGCTATCTCTCCCAGATCGTGATAATGGACAATTGGTAAACAAAAAAATATTTTAAGAACACTGTTCGATTAGGATAATCGAACAGTAATCTTTTCCCAGGTTTGCTTTGGTTTCAACACGAATACTGATCCACAATTCAAGGATGAACGATAAGGCTTAGCGAATTTTGATACAAAAACTTAAATATGTACAGATATACAAATTATTAAAATAAAAGAAAATATAAGCATGAGTAAAACATCCGACGACCAGATCTCAAGACTTCTGTTGGGATATCAAAATTCGCCTAACTCCAAATGGATTCGACTGAACCCGAACGGACAAAAATGTAAGTATGAATTACAACGAATGCAGAAATCAACACATACACAAGAGATGGGATAGGAGCTACAATTATTATTTTGACATGTGGAAAGGTGTTTGTAAGAACATAATATTTATGGATGTATGTGTATCTTTCTAATACGGGTCCAAAATATATGACTACTTATCTTTATATTCAGTTCTCTTTTTTTTTTTTTATCATTGTCCTTTCTTTTCTTTCCTTGACACAAATATGATTTCACGCATTGTCTGGCTATAACAGAGATATACACTTTCTTCCTCTCTGGTTTTCCTTTTTCTTTCTTTCTTCTTCTTTACACAGTTCATCTTGTAACAGATATATACTTTCTTCCTCTCTGGTTTTCTCTTTTCTTCAAACGCAGGCTGTATTCTCAGCATACAAATTTCTCTGCGTCTTCAATTTGAGGTTATCGAACAGAAATACTTGTTCTTATATTTCTTGTCCGGAGTTGCCTGGGATGAATCGAACAAGTTCCATCATTATCAAAATGAGTCTTATCTTTCCGTTCATAAATTATCAGCGCTTCAATTTCAAGTCCTGCTCCTTCAAAGACAAGACAGCAACTGACTCCCAAGTAAATTTCTAACTCTCACGTGTCTTGAGTTTTGGTGCAAATTCCAGCTTACATCAGTCCCCTGTCCAGATTCTGTCTAGACATTTGTTGCTACGGGTAATTGGGTCAGTCAACCTCTTGACTTGCTTTCCTAAAATATCACAAGACTTCCACGTGACCCCCATTCTGTTGCTAGGCAGAAATTAACCTTAATATATGCGTGTATGCATGTTTAGGCTATCTGCGTCTATCACAACCCCATGTAAAATATTTACATTATTCGGACTATTGTCCTCATCTTTGTCGCCATATTTATTACAACTTTTCAGCTGTTGTACACTCCGGCCTTCTTCAGGTGGTTGGAATGTCATACTGAACCCTTTATTTCACTCACTGGGGTAAACTGTTCTAGTTCCACGTGCCATGTTTAATGGATGTCAGTTATCTCCTGTTAATTCCCTTCTCCAAGTTCTCCACTGCCTTAACTGGATACTGGACTCACACTCTTTGGGTCCTGTCACTGGATCTAACTAATGCCTTTATCCACTGTGCCATGTGACCTTGAGGAATTTGCTGTTGTTATGGTAATGACACATGGCACAGTGGATAAAGTCGTTAGTTAGATCCAGTGACAGGACCCAAAGAGTGGGAGTTCAATACCTGGCTAAGGCAGTGGAGAACTTTCATAGGAAAATTAACAGGAGATAACTGATAACTGACATCCATTAAACATGTGGAACTAGAACAGTCTACCCCAGCAACTGAAATAAAGGGTTCAGTTGAACATTCCAAACACCTGAAGAAGGCCAGAGCGTACAATGGCCGAAATGTTGTAATAAATATGGCGACAAAAATGAGGACAATAGTCCGAATAATGTAAATAGTGTAGATAATACCTTATCTCAGAAATACAGACAGACCCCCATATAGTTTGCAAACAGGGAAGAAAAATGGAAGGTACTTCTAAACAATGTAATATAAGAAAGCAGAAAGAAAGGACTAATTGTCAATTGTAAAATGACAGAACATATGTTCAATTAGCAATGTTGATTGACTGAATTGATTTTTATGACTTTTCAACTCTTTGTGGATTATTTAAAGCCAAAACATATTTAGGATTGTATGAGGTTGTTTACAGTACGTGATGTTCCCAAACTGTCCACAATCTAAATACTGACTGTAAAACTTCAGTGGTCAAAAGAGGACGAGTGTTTTCAGATTCACTAGCAAGAGAGACAGCCTAAGATGTGAGCTACAAATTAGAATTGACAAAATAAAGCAATTGTCAGAAATCTGTCTAATATATCATTAGAAGCACTTCAATGTTATCTCTGGATTCTAGTGATCTATTGACAATTCCTCAGTAACTACTACACTACAGCTTCAACAGACTGAATTAACAGCAGACAATTTTCATGAGGTTTCTTTTTGTTCGTCTTATCTTAGAGAGGGCAGAGGCCTCATTTCTTTTAGGGAAATAGGGAGAGACAGAGAGAATAGATGTCAACAGTATGGTCAACTACTTTCCTCTCTATGTACATGACATGTTGCCCTGCTGAAATTCTATTTAAACAAGGCAATCTGGGTAGAGAAAGCCATCGACAAATATTAGAGCACCTGACTTCACTATGTGTAGTTTTCAAGCATTTTTTAGCCATATATTAAAACTTAGACAAAAACAATTCATGACACTCAGGATTCAACATGTATGGAGTTCAAACCACTCCCACTCATTTTGGGTTGTTTTGAACCAAAGATTTGACCAGTAATGTCAAGAATTCTATTCACTATAATAATCATTTTAGTAAGTATTCTTATTATTTGTTGCATTGTGTTGATCTGTGACACATGATCAGTAGTCAACTCCTTTCTCTTCGATTCAGAGTTTTACTTCATCAGAATGGACCATTTTCTACCCCACTTCCTGGTTTATTTTGAATTTCTTATCCCTAGCCTGGGCTGCATAACACTGGACCCAAGTCTTGACAAATTCTGGTTCATCCAAGCGACTTAAACATCCTATCAGCAAAGTTATATTGCTGTATTGCATTGTTCGACAGCGTGCAATGACTTCTTCCTCTTCATTACTTTTGAATTAGTTTGGATGTTTCATTTTTTTTGGCTTAGATTGAACAATGCAAATCTTAGTCATAATGTTATGTACCCCAATAAGATATTTTACATGTGTTTATGTGGGCAAGATGAACACCCTCAGACATAGTGAAGATATTTATTCTTGGAAAAGGCAAACTCTGATACAAAATCAAATGGATAGATAAAACTTAATAGCCATTTTTATGGTAATATATCTTGTAGAAGGAAACTCAGAGATAAAACCAAATGCGTAGATAGATTTCAATAGCCATTTTTATGGTAATCTATCTTGAGGAAGGAAACTGATATCAAACCAAATTGGTAGATAGAATTCAATAGTCATTTTAATGTTCATCTAACTTGTAGATTGGACACTGATATAAAACCAACATTTCTGACCTCATGAGAATACCTAAAAATATAACTCAATACCCATTGCAATATCTAGGTCTATAATGTTTTATAGTCCAGATTTAACTGTGAGTTTTGATTTTTCCCAATGCGAAAATCACCACGAATCTACCATGGAAAAAATAAGGAGAACAGAATGAGACAGCTGTTGTCAAACTAGAAAGGACTTTGCATTCTGTTTTGAAAAGCATCTATAGAAATTCATTGCAAATGATTTTACTATAGGAATGCATTAGAAATGATTTGAATACTTGCTCTTTATGGAACCTGGAATATTATGGCTAGGATTTATGAAACAAATCCATCCAAACTTTCATTCCCTCTAATGATTCCATATCTAGTGATATAGCAAATACTAAAAGCATCTATAGAAATTCATTGCAAATGATTTTACTATAGGAATGCATTAGAAATTAGGTGAATACT
>OZ010615.1:3277290-3304790 GCA_963932145.1 Acanthosepion lycidas
TGAACCCAAGATGCAAAGGGCTACTGGGAAACATGGGATAAACCACTACTCCTGTTCAAAAAACTAGGGAGGAGTATGAAGCTTGTAAGCAAGACAAGGTTCATACCAAAAAAGAAAATGTATTCCATATATTCACCTACAATTTTTGTCTAAAATTCTGAAACAAGGAGTTTTCATTATTTAAATTCAGACTATGGTTCTGACCCTTGTTGTTATCACAATGTTTCGGCCGTTGTACCTACCCTCTTGCCTTCATCAGTTGTTTTTTGATCCGGGTGACCTTCAGAGAATTTTGAAATGGGGCCCTTTATTTATTGTACAGGAGTAGATTGTTTTTGTTTTACTGTTCATGTCTGCAAATATCTCATCTTGTTCTTATTTAGTATGTTTACGGCTACATCCCATTGAAACACCAGTTCTTGTATGATTACTGAAGTTAAGCAACATTGAGACTGGTCAGTACTTAGATGGGTAACTGCTTGGGAATACCAGTGCTGTAAGCTTGGAGGTTCAATGGATAATGGCTCAGAATTAGAAATCTGAGAGCTGAGTTTTAATTTCAGTTGGGTTCGTTATATTTGCTTAGATGCAAATACCCCTAGCTATGGGTTAATTAGTAAAACTTCTATCATTAAATCATTATTCTCTCCAAAAATAAAATAAAATTGTATACTAGATATTTAGATTACAGCATTAATTGTCCCATAGAGGTAAAGAAAAACAACCAACCAATATTTCTGGGGCCTCCTTTTGGATTGGATGAAATTGGGATATATATCACTTCAAGTATACTGACTCGAGTGAAGTCTTGTTCATTCAAGATTCATGAATGTATAACATGAATGTACAAATGTAGATTTTGAAATCAATAAGTAAGTTTCAAAGTGTTTTATGCATTTTGCTCTGCTCTGGAGTTTCATGCACAACATTATCTTTAGGTGGTGACAAGAGTGATTACTTGTTCTTTTTCAAGAAAAAAACAAAACATAATTTACATTAAAAGTTAAGCTGGATCAACATCTTTGAGCAGATAGCGACTTTTTATGCCTACATGTAATCATCAATTCATTTCTCTTGCTGTTAAACAGAAGAAATTAATTGATGGCTAGGGTCATTTAAGTGTCTTATGATAACTAATTTTGCAACAAGACATAAATTACATCTATTGCATTATATTTTTTTTAAATTTAAAAAGCCGCAATCTCAGTATAATGTATAACTGTGTGAGCATTTCGATAACCAGATATTTTGATTAGAATTTAAGTTACGTAACAGCCAGTCGATACTCAGCACATGAAGATTCGGTTGTGAATGAGTCCTGATCTCAATGAGGGATAATAGATAATAGATGGGTGACAGTTTGGGAATACTAAATGTTGTAAGGTTGGATGTGCAGGTGGTGCAATGGATAATAGCCCAGAATTTAAATGACCCATAGATGTGTTGATATGCTGCTAAACAAAAACAACCAACCATCATTCTGAGGCCTCTTTTATAGATTGGATGAAATTGGGATATATATCACTTCAAGCATACAAACTCGAGTTATGTTCATTCAAGATTCATAAATGGATAACATGAATGTACGAATGTAGATCTTGAAATCAATAAGTAAGTTTCAAAGTGTTTTGTGTATTTTGCCCGAGACTTTATGTTAATAATGGTTTGGTTATACAAGTCTTACTAATTAACCCATAGCTGGAGGAGTATAGGTGCATTCATACCTAATTGTAATTTGCTAAACAAACATGATAAAAAAAAAAACTAGCACTAATAAAAAGCATAAATCAAAATGAGAAAATCTGCAATCAATTATTCATATCTCCTGATGAGGGGACAGGACAATTACAGAATAATTACATTATTAATTATTATTATTAATAGATAATAGCACAGAATTTAAATAACCCATGGATATGTTGATATGCCACTAAACAAAAACAACCAACCATTTCTGGGGCCACCTTTTGGATTGGATGAAATTGGGATATATATCACTTCAAGCATACTGACTTCAGTAAAGTAATGTCTATTTAAGATTCAAGAATGTACAAATGTAGATCTTGAAACCAATAAATAAATAAATTTCAAAGCGCTTTCTGTATTTTGCTCTATCCTAGACAACTTCTTCATCTCTTAAATGTGAGTCGAAAATCCAGTTTGAACAATTTATTTCCTCAAGAATAAAATCTATCAATACAGATCCTTTCAAGAAAAGTCTATAAACAATGAGGGAGTCCACTTTGAATGGCTTCACCCTGAAAAATGATCTCAGATTTGCAAATTGGATCAGTAATTCTTCAGAAACACTTTGACATGTTTAGTGGGTTAAAGTCAATAAAGATAGCCAAAGAAGCAAAATAGTAGTTATCTTCATTTTATTTTCATAAAATTCCTATATACCATAAGACCTAATTTTAAACCTAATTTTAAGGGGGTTGCATCATACATGAGATATAAAATTAGCATACACCCTTATGCAAATTAATTGAAACAAAATGAATAATTCTGTTATTATTTACCTTTTTTTGTATTTTTCCACTGAAATATGACCCAGTGCACATGTTAGCACTTCATATGTCCATTCCACAAAGTCGTACCTTGCAGATTGACCATAGATTCTCGACTGGATTTAAATCAGGAGAGTGTCCGGGCCAGTCTATAGTACTTTGATTTGCTCGCTGCCAGTGTGTTTGTGTAGCATTAAAATTTTCATACGCTTCCTTGAAGTAACGTCTATTGCAGACAATGGCCGTAGGACAACTAATCAATTGTTGTGACAATAGTGTCTGGGCATGATAAAAATCTGATGCAAACACACATGACGCATTATTCCTCAAGGCCAAAGAAATTTCATCATACACGCCGAAAATAGATTCGTGTTACTGCAAATGATCTAATCTGAGGAAAAAATAGAAATCAATTACACCCTCCAGAAGGTGTAAAACTGACCGTATGGTGAAAGAAAGGAAATTAAACCAGTTGTTTCAATTAATTTGCACAAGGGTGTATGTACTGCTGGCCCGAGCTATACTATTGACCAAACTAGATATACATTTATTGTAGTCAAAAATTAGGTCTCCAGTGGTCACATAATATGAGAGTATATATATATATATATATATATATATATATATATATATATATATATATATATGTGTGTGTGTGCATATGTTTCATTGAATAATAAGGACATATTGTATCTACTTATTTTTATACTGTTCTTATCCAGTTGTCTAATCAGTTGAAAGTACTTGGATTAAAAAAAACTACGGCACCTTCCTTGATGAATTTCATCTTAACATCAAGAAGCTGATTAGAAAACTGGAAAGGATCAGTATAAAAATAAAGAGACACATTATGTCTATATCATTTAATGAAACATGTTTGAATGAATATATATATATGTGTGTGTGTTTATTCAAAACGTCTGACACCAGTATTGTTCAATGGCATTACTATAGTTGTATCTGCAATTACATAGTCTCTACTAAAACGAGCATTACAAAAGTGACAAGGAGTATTCCTTAACCTTTCAACAGTGGTAACAAGTGTTTGCTGATGCCACAAATATATATATATATATATATATAAATTCCCAAGAGGATAGAATCCAGGTAGAACTCAATGTCCATGACAGAGTAAGAATATAATATAAAAGGCTGAAACACTAATATTCCATGGTTACAATTTATTACATTTGAATCATAATCACAATCCAAACTTCTACTTTTTCAATTTGTAGGTCTGATGATTTGGATCATGATTACAATTCCAATGTAATAAATTATAACCATGGAATATTAGTGTTTGAGCCTTTTATATTATATATATATATATATATTCGTATATATATATATTCGTATATATATTTATATAATACGAAGAATAAAATATAATATATACACTAAAACAAATCCACATTATAACCAAAAGTGTTTGCAGTTTCTTTTCATACACACATATATATGTATATATAGGCAGCATATCTTCATTCAAATATGTTTTATTTGTTGGATACAAGTTCTATTGCACAATGTTTAAAAACACATTCCTGTCCCCCTGCACAATAAAGGAAAATACATGTTGAAAACACCAATATACTACATCATGAAAATAATACACAAAAACTTCAAATTCTCAAGGCCCTCTATATCAAAAGCAACCAACACTCAACAAAATTTAATACGAGTGTAGCAGCAATCTTTAATTTAAAAACTTTAATTTAAGGATCACCTTGGTTGAAGTGCATTTAACAAACATTTGTAACGAGCATGCGTGGAAGCGTCCTCAAACTGCATGTGTGTGTTGTCACTGGACACACCTTGGAGTACCATAATGGACTCGACCGAGGACTACAAAAAGAAGACGCGCGAGTCGTTTGGTGTCTTTTCTTGGGCGACAAAAGCCGTTGCGTTTGGTCATCCATTGGCAGCAGTCTTGGGTGCCGTTTTGCTCGTTTGCTGTCATAAGGCGTTCGTTTCAGGTTCGCAAGAAGGCGTTCATTTCAGGTTTGCAAGTAGGCGTTCGTTTTTGTGTCGCAAGAAGTCCCCCCCCCTCGTTTTTTTTGCACAACATTTAATGTCATTTTGTATTTCTATCAATTTCTGGTCAGCTCCCATATATTGGGACGCTTGTGTTGCAAAAGATTCCATAGCTACAATGGATAAAGTAAAAATATTTTAAATAATTATAACAGAGTGGATTCACACGTGTTTTAAAAATCACCACCACAGCAATCACAGTTACAATAAGTTTGTCTTTGTAATTCAGTCCTGAGAATGATCTTGCAGGAGATTGAAAATAGGAAAAAACTATGGTACCTTACTTGATGAATTTAATTTCAACATCAAGAAACTGATTAAAGAACTAGAAAATAGTATTATAAAATGAATAGATATGTCTATATTATTCAATGAAATATGTTTAGATGAAGATACACTGCCTAAATATACACGCAACTACACACGTATCCTTTTTAGAAAATCTTGGTAAAATATATATTTTTTTATCAAATTTCAATAAAATTCATTTTTGTAGTTTAATGTTAGTTACAAGTAGAAGACTTTGGAGGAATTAAATCATTAATTTTTTTTTTTTTGAACAAGACTCCCTGTTACAAAAAATCTGCTCTGAATTTTAAAATAAAAAATGCAATAAAACTAAGACATTTTTTAATTAAAAAAGCTTTTAATTCCTTTTATAAATAAGATATATTATCAACACTATTGTCTTTTTTCAATGAATAATGAATTTTTACAAGAATTGTTTTCATTTTTAAAAACTTTAAATTAGAATAATTTATAAAGTTTTAAATCTTTTAAGTGTGGTTGTGGTATATCCTACATATGACATCTTGTGCTTTTTATTTTTTTATTTAGAGTCAGCTAATATATTCATGCACAACATTCGTCATATATAGGGGGTTGGATATTTCAGATATACTATTTTTAACGAATAAGTTGCGGATTTTAAATTTCTTGTACTAAATTATAAATCTAATGTATTTATTTTTATCAACTGGTTTTATATATCCATGTATGATTTTTTTTTATTATTGTTTTGTTCATTAATGACATTGTAGAACTTTAAAAAATCTTTATTTAAAAATGATCTAAACACATTTATCACATCTTTGTATAAAAGTCTACTAGTTCTAACTTTTGTCATCTATACAACAGTGAATGCACTGAAATATATAAAACTACTGTCATTAATAACCAAATCCAGTGATCTAGACATATTTCTCATTTCCCCATCTAAAAGAATTAAATGATATAAATAATAAATAATATAATAAATATAATAAATATTATAAATAAATAATAAGTATAATAATTTAATAAATAAATAATAATATAATGAAAAATAAATAATAATATAAATAATAAATATAATGATATAAATAATGTAATTAATAAATAATAAATATAATGAATATAAAAAATAATATAAATAATAATATAATAAATAATAAATATAATTTAGTAAATAAATAATATATAATAAATATAATAAATGATATAAATAATAAAATAAATAAATAGTATAAAACAAACACTTTTCAATAATGCATTCCCTAATTATATAGTCTACAACATTTGAACAACAGCAATATCTGTCTATATCTCTGAGATGAGGTATTATGATTATTTATGTTATTTACATTATTCGGACTGTTATCCTCATCTTCATTGCCACATTCACAACGTTTCGGCCGTTGTACACTCCGGCCTTTATGTCTATGTCTTTCTATATATCTGTCTATATCTCTGAGATGAGGTATTATGATTACTTGCATTATTTACATTATTCGGAGTGTTATCCTCATCTTCATTGCCCTATTCACAACGTTTCGGCCGTTGTACGCTCCTGCCTTTATGTCTATGTCTCTCTATGTATCTGTCTACATCTCTGAGATAAGGTATTATGATTACTTATACTATTTACATTATTCGGACTGTTATCCTCACATTCATTGTCATATTCACAACGTTTCGGCCGTTGTACGCTCCGGCCTTTATGTCTATGTCTCTCTATGTATCTGTCTACATCTCTGAGATAAGGTATTATGATTACTTATACTATTTACATTATTCGGACTGTTATCCTCACCTTCATTGCCATATTCACAACGTTTCGGCCGTTGTACGCTCCGGCCTTTATGTCTATGTCTCTCTGTGTATCTGTCTATATCTCTGAGATAAGGTATTATGATTACTTATACTATTTACATTATTCAGACTGTTATCCTCACATTCATTGTCATATTCACAACGTTTCGGCCGTTGTACGCTCCGGCCTTTATGTCTATGTCTCTCTATGTATCTGTCTACATCTCTGAGATAAGGTATTATGATTACTTATACTATTTACATTATTCGGACTGTTATCCTCATCTTCATTGCCATATTCACAACGTTTCGGCCGTTGTACGCTCCGGCCTTTATGTCTATGTCTCTCTGTGTATCTGTCTATATCTCTGAGATGAGGTATTATGATTACTTATACTATTTACATTATTCGGACTGTTATCCTCATCTTCATTGCCATATTCACAACGTTTCGGCCGTTGTACGCTCCGGCCTTTATGTCTATGTCTCTCTGTGTATCTGTCTACATCTCTGAGATAAGGTATTATGATTACTTATATTATTTACATTATTCGGACTGTTATCCTCACCTTCATTGCCATATTCACAACGTTTCGGCCGTTGTACGCTCCGGCCTTTATGTCTATGTCTCTCTGTGTATCTGTCTACATCTCTGAGATAAGGTATTATGATTACTTATACTATTTACATTATTCAGACTGTTATCCTCACATTCATTGTCATATTCACAACGTTTCGGCCGTTGTACGCTTCGGCCTTTATGTCTATGTCTCTCTATGTATCTGTCTACATCTCTGAGATAAGGTATTATGATTACTTATACTATTTACATTATTCGGACTGTTATCCTCATCTTCATTGCCATATTCACAACGTTTCGGCCGTTGTACGCTCCGGCCTTTATGTCTATGTCTCTCTGTGTATCTGTCTATATCTCTGAGATAAGGTATTATGATTACTTATACTATTTACATTATTCAGACTGTTATCCTCACCTTCATTGTCATATTCACAACGTTTCGGCCGTTGTACGCTCCGGCCTTTATGTCTATGTCTCTCTATGTATCTGTCTACATCTCTGAGATAAGGTATTATGATTACTTATACTATTTACATTATTCGGACTGTTATCCTCATCTTCATTGCCATATTCACAACGTTTCGGCCGTTGTACGCTCCGGCCTTTATGTCTATGTCTCTCTATGTATCTGTCTACATCTCTGAGATAAGGTATTATGATTACTTATACTATTTACATTATTCGGACTGTTATCCTCATCTTCATTGTCATATTCACAACGTTTCGGCCGTTGTACGCTCCGGCCTTTATGTCTATGTCTCTCTGTGTATCTGTCTACATCTCTGAGATAAGGTATTATGATTACTTATACTATTTACATTATTCGGACTGTTATCCTCATCTTCATTGCCATATTCACAACGTTTCGGCCGTTGTACGCTCCGGCCTTTATGTCTATGTCTCTCTGTGTATCTGTCTATATCTCTGAGATAAGGTATTATGATTACTTATACTATTTACATTATTCAGACTGTTATCCTCACCTTCATTGCCATATTCACAACGTTTCGGCCGTTGTACGCTCCGGCCTTTATGTCTATGTCTCTCTATGTATCTGTCTACATCTCTGAGATAAGGTATTATGATTACTTATACTATTTACATTATTCGGACTGTTATCCTCATCTTCATTGCCATATTCACAACGTTTCGGCCGTTGTACGCTCCGGCCTTTATGTCTATGTCTCTCTATGTATCTGTCTACATCTCTGAGATAAGGTATTATGATTACTTATACTATTTACATTATTCGGACTGTTATCCTCATCTTCATTGTCATATTCACAACGTTTCGGCCGTTGTACGCTCCGGCCTTTATGTCTATGTCTCTCTGTGTATCTGTCTACATCTCTGAGATAAGGTATTATGATTACTTATACTATTTACATTATTCGGACTGTTATCCTCATCTTCATTGCCATATTCACAACGTTTCGGCCGTTGTACGCTCCGGCCTTTATGTCTATGTCTCTCTGTGTATCTGTCTATATCTCTGAGATAAGGTATTATGATTACTTATACTATTTACATTATTCAGACTGTTATCCTCACCTTCATTGTCATATTCACAACGTTTCGGCCGTTGTACGCTCCGGCCTTTATGTCTATGTCTCTCTATGTATCTGTCTACATCTCTGAGATAAGGTATTATGATTACTTATACTATTTACATTATTCGGACTGTTATCCTCATCTTCATTGCCATATTCACAACGTTTCGGCCGTTGTACGCTCCGGCCTTTATGTCTATGTCTCTCTATGTATCTGTCTACATCTCTGAGATAAGGTATTATGATTACTTATACTATTTACATTATTCGGACTGTTATCCTCATCTTCATTGTCATATTCACAACGTTTCGGCCGTTGTACGCTCCGGCCTTTATGTCTATGTCTCTCTGTGTATCTGTCTACATCTCTGAGATAAGGTATTATGATTACTTATACTATTTACATTATTCGGACTGTTATCCTCATCTTCATTGCCATATTCACAACGTTTCGGCCGTTGTACGCTCCGGCCTTTATGTCTATGTCTCTCTGTGTATCTGTCTATATCTCTGAGATAAGGTATTATGATTACTTATACTATTTACATTATTCAGACTGTTATCCTCACCTTCATTGTCATATTCACAACGTTTCGGCCGTTGTACGCTCCGGCCTTTATGTCTATGTCTCTCTATGTATCTGTCTACATCTCTGAGATAAGGTATTATGATTACTTATACTATTTACATTATTCGGACTGTTATCCTCATCTTCATTGCCATATTCACAACGTTTCGGCCGTTGTACGCTCCGGCCTTTATGTCTATGTCTCTCTATGTATCTGTCTACATCTCTGAGATAAGGTATTATGATTACTTATACTATTTACATTATTCGGACTGTTATCCTCATCTTCATTGTCATATTCACAACGTTTCGGCCGTTGTACGCTCCGGCCTTTATGTCTATGTCTCTCTGTGTATCTGTCTACATCTCTGAGATAAGGTATTATGATTACTTATACTATTTACATTATTCGGACTGTTATCCTCATCTTCATTGCCATATTCACAACGTTTCGGCCGTTGTACGCTCCGGCCTTTATGTCTATGTCTCTCTGTGTATCTGTCTATATCTCTGAGATAAGGTATTATGATTACTTATACTATTTACATTATTCAGACTGTTATCCTCACCTTCATTGCCATATTCACAACGTTTCGGCCGTTGTACGCTCCGGCCTTTATGTCTATGTCTCTCTGTGTATCTGTCTACATCTCTGAGATAAGGTATTATGATTACTTATATTATTTACATTATTCGGACTGTTATCCTCACCTTCATTGCCATATTCACAACGTTTCGGCCGTTGTACGCTCCTGCCTTTATGTCTATGTCTCTCTGTGTATCTGTCTACATCTCTGAGATAAGGTATTATGATTACTTATATTATTTACATTATTCAGACTGTTATCCTCACATTCATTGTCATATTCACAACGTTTCGGCCGTTGTACGCTCCGGCCTTTATGTCTATGTCTCTCTATGTATCTGTCTACATCTCTGAGATAAGGTATTATGATTACTTATACTATTTACATTATTCGGACTGTTATCCTCATCTTCATTGCCATATTCACAACGTTTCGGCCGTTGTACGCTCCGGCCTTTATGTCTATGTCTCTCTGTGTATCTGTCTACATCTCTGAGATGAGGTATTATGATTACTTATACTATTTACATTATTCGGACTGTTATCCTCATCTTCATTGCCATATTCACAACGTTTCGGCCGTTGTACGCTCCGGCCTTTATGTCTATGTCTCTCTGTGTATCTGTCTACATCTCTGAGATGAGGTATTATGATTACTTATACTATTTACATTATTCGGACTGTTATCCTCATCTTCATTGCCATATTCACAACGTTTCGGCCGTTGTACGCTCCGGCCTTTATGTCTATGTCTCTCTGTGTATCTGTCTACATCTCTGAGATGAGGTATTATGATTACTTATACTATTTACATTATTCGGACTGTTATCCTCATCTTCATTGCCATATTCACAACGTTTCGGCCGTTGTACGCTCCGGCCTTTATGTCTATGTCTCTCTGTGTATCTGTCTATATCTCTGAGATAAGGTATTATGATTACTTATACTATTTACATTATTCAGACTGTTATCCTCACATTCATTGTCATATTCACAACGTTTCGGCCGTTGTACGCTCCGGCCTTTATGTCTATGTCTCTCTATGTATCTGTCTACATCTCTGAGATAAGGTATTATGATTACTTATACTATTTACATTATTCGGACTGTTATCCTCATCTTCATTACCATCTTCACAACGTTTCGGCCGTTGTACGCTCCGGCCTTTATGTCTATGTCTCTCTGTGTATCTGTCTACATCTCTGAGATAAGGTATTATGATTACTTATACTATTTACATTATTCGGACTGTTATCCTCATCTTCATTGCCATATTCACAACGTTTCGGCCGTTGTACGCTCCGGCCTTTATGTCTATGTCTCTCTGTGTATCTGTCTATATCTCTGAGATAAGGTATTATGATTACTTATATTATTTACATTATTCAGACTGTTATCCTCACCTTCATTGCCATATTCACAATGTTTCGGCCGTTGTACGCTCCGGCCTTTATGTCTATGTCTCTCTGTGTATCTGTCTACATCTCTGAGATGAGGTATTATGATTACTTATACTATTTACATTATTCGGACTGTTATCCTCATCTTCATTGCCATATTCACAACGTTTCGGCCGTTGTACGCTCCGGCCTTTATGTCTATGTCTCTCTGTGTATCTGTCTATATCTCTGAGATAAGGTATTATGATTACTTATACTATTTACATTATTCAGACTGTTATCCTCACCTTCATTGCCATATTCACAACGTTTCGGCCGTTGTACGCTCCGGCCTTTATGTCTATGTCTCTCTATGTATCTGTCTACATCTCTGAGATAAGGTATTATGATTACTTATACTATTTACATTATTCGGACTGTTATCCTCATCTTCATTGCCATATTCACAACGTTTCGGCCGTTGTACGCTCCGGCCTTTATGTCTATGTCTCTCTGTGTATCTGTCTACATCTCTGAGATGAGGTATTATGATTACTTATACTATTTACATTATTCGGACTGTTATCCTCATCTTCATTGCCATATTCACAACGTTTCGGCCGTTGTACGCTCCGGCCTTTATGTCTATGTCTCTCTGTGTATCTGTCTACATCTCTGAGATGAGGTATTATGATTACTTATACTATTTACATTATTCGGACTGTTATCCTCATCTTCATTGCCATATTCACAACGTTTCGGCCGTTGTACGCTCCGGCCTTTATGTCTATGTCTCTCTGTGTATCTGTCTACATCTCTGAGATGAGGTATTATGATTACTTATACTATTTACATTATTCGGACTGTTATCCTCATCTTCATTGCCATATTCACAACGTTTCGGCCGTTGTACGCTCCGGCCTTTATGTCTATGTCTCTCTATGTATCTGTCTACATCTCTGAGATAAGGTATTATGATTACTTATACTATTTACATTATTCGGACTGTTATCCTCATCTTCATTGCCATATTCACAACGTTTCGGCCGTTGTACGCTCCGGCCTTTATGTCTATGTCTCTCTGTGTATCTGTCTATATCTCTGAGATAAGGTATTATGATTACTTATACTATTTACATTATTCAGACTGTTATCCTCACATTCATTGTCATATTCACAACGTTTCGGCCGTTGTACGCTCCGGCCTTTATGTCTATGTCTCTCTATGTATCTGTCTACATCTCTGAGATAAGGTATTATGATTACTTATACTATTTACATTATTCGGACTGTTATCCTCATCTTCATTACCATCTTCACAACGTTTCGGCCGTTGTACGCTCCGGCCTTTATGTCTATGTCTCTCTGTGTATCTGTCTACATCTCTGAGATAAGGTATTATGATTACTTATACTATTTACATTATTCGGACTGTTATCCTCATCTTCATTGCCATATTCACAACGTTTCGGCCGTTGTACGCTCCGGCCTTTATGTCTATGTCTCTCTGTGTATCTGTCTATATCTCTGAGATAAGGTATTATGATTACTTATATTATTTACATTATTCAGACTGTTATCCTCACCTTCATTGCCATATTCACAATGTTTCGGCCGTTGTACGCTCCGGCCTTTATGTCTATGTCTCTCTGTGTATCTGTCTACATCTCTGAGATGAGGTATTATGATTACTTATACTATTTACATTATTCGGACTGTTATCCTCATCTTCATTGCCATATTCACAACGTTTCGGCCGTTGTACGCTCCGGCCTTTATGTCTATGTCTCTCTGTGTATCTGTCTATATCTCTGAGATAAGGTATTATGATTACTTATACTATTTACATTATTCAGACTGTTATCCTCACCTTCATTGCCATATTCACAACGTTTCGGCCGTTGTACGCTCCGGCCTTTATGTCTATGTCTCTCTATGTATCTGTCTACATCTCTGAGATAAGGTATTATGATTACTTATACTATTTACATTATTCGGACTGTTATCCTCATCTTCATTGCCATATTCACAACGTTTCGGCCGTTGTACGCTCCGGCCTTTATGTCTATGTCTCTCTGTGTATCTGTCTACATCTCTGAGATGAGGTATTATGATTACTTATACTATTTACATTATTCGGACTGTTATCCTCATCTTCATTGCCATATTCACAACGTTTCGGCCGTTGTACGCTCCGGCCTTTATGTCTATGTCTCTCTGTGTATCTGTCTACATCTCTGAGATGAGGTATTATGATTACTTATACTATTTACATTATTCGGACTGTTATCCTCATCTTCATTGCCATATTCACAACGTTTCGGCCGTTGTACGCTCCGGCCTTTATGTCTATGTCTCTCTGTGTATCTGTCTACATCTCTGAGATGAGGTATTATGATTACTTATACTATTTACATTATTCGGACTGTTATCCTCATCTTCATTGCCATATTCACAACGTTTCGGCCGTTGTACGCTCCGGCCTTTATGTCTATGTCTCTCTATGTATCTGTCTACATCTCTGAGATAAGGTATTATGATTACTTATACTATTTACATTATTCGGACTGTTATCCTCATCTTCATTGCCATATTCACAACGTTTCGGCCGTTGTACGCTCCTGCCTTTATGTCTATGTCTCTCTGTGTATCTGTCTACATCTCTGAGATAAGGTATTATGATTACTTATACTATTTACATTATTCGGACTGTTATCCTCATCTTCATTGCCATATTCACAACGTTTCGGCCGTTGTACGCTCCGGCCTTTATGTCTATGTCTCTCTATGTATCTGTCTACATCTCTGAGATAAGGTATTATGATTACTTATACTATTTACATTATTCGGACTGTTATCCTCATCTTCATTGCCATATTCACAACGTTTCGGCCGTTGTACGCTCCGGCCTTTATGTCTATGTCTCTCTATGTATCTGTCTACATCTCTGAGATAAGGTATTATGATTACTTATACTATTTACATTATTCGGACTGTTATCCTCATCTTCATTGCCATATTCACAACGTTTCGGCCGTTGTACGCTCCTGCCTTTATGTCTATGTCTCTCTGTGTATCTGTCTACATCTCTGAGATGAGGTATTATGATTACTTATACTATTTACATTATTCGGACTGTTATCCTCATCTTCATTGCCATATTCACAACGTTTCGGCCGTTGTACGCTCCGGCCTTTATGTCTATGTCTCTCTGTGTATCTGTCTACATCTCTGAGATGAGGTATTATGATTACTTATACTATTTACATTATTCGGACTGTTATCCTCATCTTCATTGCCATATTCACAACGTTTCGGCCGTTGTACGCTCCGGCCTTTATGTCTATGTCTCTCTGTGTATCTGTCTATATCTCTGAGATAAGGTATTATGATTACTTATATTATTTACATTATTCAGACTGTTATCCTCACATTCATTGTCATATTCACAACGTTTCGGCCGTTGTACGCTCCGGCCTTTATGTCTATGTCTCTCTATGTATCTGTCTACATCTCTGAGATAAGGTATTATGATTACTTATACTATTTACATTATTCGGACTGTTATCCTCATCTTCATTGCCATATTCACAACGTTTCGGCCGTTGTACGCTCCGGCCTTTATGTCTATGTCTCTCTGTGTATCTGTCTACATCTCTGAGATGAGGTATTATGATTACTTATACTATTTACATTATTCGGACTGTTATCCTCATCTTCATTGCCATATTCACAACGTTTCGGCCGTTGTACGCTCCGGCCTTTATGTCTATGTCTCTCTGTGTATCTGTCTACATCTCTGAGATGAGGTATTATGATTACTTATACTATTTACATTATTCGGACTGTTATCCTCATCTTCATTGCCATATTCACAACGTTTCGGCCGTTGTACGCTCCTGCCTTTATGTCTATGTCTCTCTGTGTATCTGTCTACATCTCTGAGATGAGGTATTATGATTACTTATACTATTTACATTATTCGGACTGTTATCCTCATCTTCATTGCCATATTCACAACGTTTCGGCCGTTGTACGCTCCGGCCTTTATGTCTATGTCTCTCTGTGTATCTGTCTATATCTCTGAGATAAGGTATTATGATTACTTATACTATTTACATTATTCAGACTGTTATCCTCACCTTCATTGCCATATTCACAACGTTTCGGCCGTTGTACGCTCCGGCCTTTATGTCTATGTCTCTCTGTGTATCTGTCTACATCTCTGAGATAAGGTATTATGATTACTTATATTATTTACATTATTCGGACTGTTATCCTCACCTTCATTGCCATATTCACAACGTTTCGGCCGTTGTACGCTCCTGCCTTTATGTCTATGTCTCTCTGTGTATCTGTCTACATCTCTGAGATAAGGTATTATGATTACTTATACTATTTACATTATTCAGACTGTTATCCTCACATTCATTGTCATATTCACAACGTTTCGGCCGTTGTACGCTCCGGCCTTTATGTCTATGTCTCTCTATGTATCTGTCTACATCTCTGAGATAAGGTATTATGATTACTTATACTATTTACATTATTCGGACTGTTATCCTCATCTTCATTGCCATATTCACAACGTTTCGGCCGTTGTACGCTCCGGCCTTTATGTCTATGTCTCTCTGTGTATCTGTCTATATCTCTGAGATAAGGTATTATGATTACTTATACTATTTACATTATTCAGACTGTTATCCTCACATTCATTGTCATATTCACAACGTTTCGGCCGTTGTACGCTCCGGCCTTTATGTCTATGTCTCTCTATGTATCTGTCTACATCTCTGAGATAAGGTATTATGATTACTTATATTATTTACATTATTCGGACTGTTATCCTCATCTTCATTGCCATATTCACAACGTTTCGGCCGTTGTACGCTCCGGCCTTTATGTCTATGTCTCTCTGTGTATCTGTCTATATCTCTGAGATAAGGTATTATGATTACTTATACTATTTACATTATTCAGACTGTTATCCTCACATTCATTGTCATATTCACAACGTTTCGGCCGTTGTACGCTCCGGCCTTTATGTCTATGTCTCTCTATGTATCTGTCTACATCTCTGAGATAAGGTATTATGATTACTTATACTATTTACATTATTCGGACTGTTATCCTCATCTTCATTGCCATATTCACAACGTTTCGGCCGTTGTACGCTCCGGCCTTTATGTCTATGTCTCTCTGTGTATCTGTCTATATCTCTGAGATAAGGTATTATGATTACTTATACTATTTACATTATTCAGACTGTTATCCTCATCTTCATTGTCATATTCACAACGTTTCGGCCGTTGTACGCTCCGGCCTTTATGTCTATGTCTCTCTATGTATCTGTCTACATCTCTGAGATAAGGTATTATGATTACTTATACTATTTACATTATTCGGACTGTTATCCTCATCTTCATTGCCATATTCACAACGTTTCGGCCGTTGTACGCTCCGGCCTTTATGTCTATGTCTCTCTGTGTATCTGTCTATATCTCTGAGATGAGGTATTATGATTACTTATACTATTTACATTATTCGGACTGTTATCCTCATCTTCATTGCCATATTCACAACGTTTCGGCCGTTGTACGCTCCGGCCTTTATGTCTATGTCTCTCTGTGTATCTGTCTATATCTCTGAGATAAGGTATTATGATTACTTATACTATTTACATTATTCAGACTGTTATCCTCATCTTCATTGTCATATTCACAACGTTTCGGCCGTTGTACGCTCCGGCCTTTATGTCTATGTCTCTCTATGTATCTGTCTACATCTCTGAGATAAGGTATTATGATTACTTATACTATTTACATTATTCGGACTGTTATCCTCATCTTCATTGCCATATTCACAACGTTTCGGCCGTTGTACGCTCCTGCCTTTATGTCTATGTCTCTCTGTGTATCTGTCTACATCTCTGAGATAAGGTATTATGATTACTTATACTATTTACATTATTCAGACTGTTATCCTCACATTCATTGTCATATTCACAACGTTTCGGCCGTTGTACGCTCCGGCCTTTATGTCTATGTCTCTCTATGTATCTGTCTACATCTCTGAGATAAGGTATTATGATTACTTATACTATTTACATTATTCGGACTGTTATCCTCATCTTCATTGCCATATTCACAACGTTTCGGCCGTTGTACGCACCGGCCTTTATGTCTATGTCTCTCTATGTATCTGTCTACATCTCTGAGATAAGGTATTATGATTACTTATATTATTTACATTATTCGGACTGTTATCCTCATCTTCATTGTCATATTCACAACGTTTCGGCCGTTGTACGCTCCGGCCTTTATGTCTATGTCTCTCTATGTATCTGTCTACATCTCTGAGATAAGGTATTATGATTACTTATACTATTTACATTATTCAGACTGTTATCCTCATCTTCATTGTCATATTCACAACGTTTCGGCCGTTGTACGCTCCGGCCTTTATGTCTATGTCTCTCTATGTATCTGTCTACATCTCTGAGATAAGGTATTATGATTACTTATACTATTTACATTATTCGGACTGTTATCCTCATCTTCATTGCCATATTCACAACGTTTCGGCCGTTGTACGCTCCTGCCTTTATGTCTATGTCTCTCTGTGTATCTGTCTACATCTCTGAGATAAGGTATTATGATTACTTATACTATTTACATTATTCAGACTGTTATCCTCACATTCATTGTCATATTCACAACGTTTCGGCCGTTGTACGCTCCGGCCTTTATGTCTATGTCTCTCTATGTATCTGTCTACATCTCTGAGATAAGGTATTATGATTACTTATACTATTTACATTATTCGGACTGTTATCCTCATCTTCATTGCCATATTCACAACGTTTCGGCCGTTGTACGCTCCGGCCTTTATGTCTATGTCTCTCTGTGTATCTGTCTACATCTCTGAGATAAGGTATTATGATTACTTATACTATTTACATTATTCAGACTGTTATCCTCACATTCATTGTCATATTCACAACGTTTCGGCCGTTGTACGCTCCGGCCTTTATGTCTATGTCTCTCTATGTATCTGTCTACATCTCTGAGATAAGGTATTATGATTACTTATACTATTTACATTATTCGGACTGTTATCCTCATCTTCATTGCCATATTCACAACGTTTCGGCCGTTGTACGCTCCTGCCTTTATGTCTATGTCTCTCTGTGTATCTGTCTACATCTCTGAGATAAGGTATTATGATTACTTATACTATTTACATTATTCAGACTGTTATCCTCACATTCATTGTCATATTCACAACGTTTCGGCCGTTGTACGCTCCGGCCTTTATGTCTATGTCTCTCTATGTATCTGTCTACATCTCTGAGATAAGGTATTATGATTACTTATACTATTTACATTATTCGGACTGTTATCCTCATCTTCATTGCCATATTCACAATGTTTCGGCCGTTGTACGCTCCGGCCTTTATGTCTATGTCTCTCTGTGTATCTGTCTATATCTCTGAGATGAGGTATTATGATTACTTATACTATTTACATTATTCGGACTGTTATCCTCACATTCATTGTCATATTCACAACGTTTCGGCCGTTGTACGCTCCGGCCTTTATGTCTATGTCTCTCTATGTATCTGTCTACATCTCTGAGATAAGGTATTATGATTACTTATACTATTTACATTATTCGGACTGTTATCCTCATCTTCATTGCCATATTCACAACGTTTCGGCCGTTGTACGCTCCTGCCTTTATGTCTATGTCTCTCTGTGTATCTGTCTACATCTCTGAGATAAGGTATTATGATTACTTATACTATTTACATTATTCAGACTGTTATCCTCACATTCATTGTCATATTCACAACGTTTCGGCCGTTGTACGCTCCGGCCTTTATGTCTATGTCTCTCTATGTATCTGTCTACATCTCTGAGATAAGGTATTATGATTACTTATACTATTTACATTATTCGGACTGTTATCCTCATCTTCATTGCCATATTCACAACGTTTCGGCCGTTGTACGCACCGGCCTTTATGTCTATGTCTCTCTGTGTATCTGTCTATATCTCTGAGATAAGGTATTATGATTACTTATACTATTTACATTATTCAGACTGTTATCCTCACATTCATTGTCATATTCACAACGTTTCGGCCGTTGTACGCTCCGGCCTTTATGTCTATGTCTCTCTATGTATCTGTCTACATCTCTGAGATAAGGTATTATGATTACTTATACTATTTACATTATTCGGACTGTTATCCTCATCTTCATTGCCATATTCACAACGTTTCGGCCGTTGTACGCTCCGGCCTTTATGTCTATGTCTCTCTGTGTATCTGTCTATATCTCTGAGATGAGGTATTATGATTACTTATACTATTTACATTATTCGGACTGTTATCCTCATCTTCATTGCCATATTCACAACGTTTCGGCCGTTGTACGCTCCGGCCTTTATGTCTATGTCTCTCTGTGTATCTGTCTACATCTCTGAGATAAGGTATTATGATTACTTATACTATTTACATTATTCGGACTGTTATCCTCATCTTCATTGCCATATTCACAACGTTTCGGCCGTTGTACGCTCCGGCCTTTATGTCTATGTCTCTCTGTGTATCTGTCTACATCTCTGAGATAAGGTATTATGATTACTTATATTATTTACATTATTCGGACTGTTATCCTCACCTTCATTGCCATATTCACAACGTTTCGGCCGTTGTACGCTCCTGCCTTTATGTCTATGTCTCTCTGTGTATCTGTCTATATCTCTAAGATAAGGTATTATGAATACTTATACTATTTACATCATTCGGACTGTTATCCTCATCTTCATTGCCATATTCACAACGTTTCGGCCGTTGTACGCACCGGCCTTTATGTCTATGTCTCTCTGTGTATCTGTCTATATCTCTAAGATAAGGTATTATGATTACTTATATTATTTACATCATTCGGACTGTTATCCTCATCTTCATTGCCATATTCACAACGTTTCGGCCGTTGTACGCTCCGGCCTTTATGTCTATGTCTCTCTGTGTATCTGTCTATATCTCTAAGATAAGGTATTATGATTACTTATACTATTTACATTATTCGGACTGTTATCCTCATCTTCATTGCCATATTCACAACGTTTCGGCCGTTGTACGCACCGGCCTTTATGTCTATGTCTCTCTGTGTATCTGTCTATATCTCTGAGATAAGGTATTATGATTACTTATACTATTTACATTATTCAGACTGTTATCCTCACATTCATTGTCATATTCACAACGTTTCGGCCGTTGTACGCTCCGGCCTTTATGTCTATGTCTCTCTATGTATCTGTCTACATCTCTGAGATAAGGTATTATGAATACTTATACTATTTACATCATTCGGACTGTTATCCTCATCTTCATTGCCATATTCACAACGTTTCGGCCGTTGTACGCTCCTGCCTTTATGTCTATGTCTCTCTATGTATCTGTCTATATCTCTGAGATGAGGTATTATGATTACTTATATTATTTACATTATTCGGACTGTTATCCTCATCTTCATTGCCATATTCACAACGTTTCGGCCGTTGTACGCTCCGGCCTTTATGTCTATGTCTCTCTGTGTATCTGTCTACATCTCTGAGATGAGGTATTATGATTACTTATACTATTTACATTATTCGCACTGTTATCCTTATCTTCATTGCCACATTCACAAAGTTTCGGCTGTTGTATGCTCAGGCCTTTATGTCTATGTCTCTCTATATATCTGTCTATATCTCTGAGATGAGGTATTATGATTATTTATATTATTTACATTATTGGGGCTGTTATCCTCATTTTGGTTCAAAATTTCATTCAACTGAAGAAGGCTGGAGCATACAGCAGCCAAAACATTGTGAATATGGCAATAAAGATGAGGATAAAAAACCAAATAATGTAAATAATATAAATAAACAACAGCAATTTTAATAAGAACCATAGTCCCAAACATAATATTGACAATAATACTATCAACATATATTGCCAAAATCAAAAGCAGCTTGAACAATGCCAGCAAGCCAACCCTCGGTCATGATGACTTGTCACTTCATGCTAGCACAACCAACAAGAGCATCCAAATAGTTCCATTTACCCAAATTCACTCATAAGACATGGGTCAACTTATAGCTTCATTTTCAGGTATTTTTCAAAAGGTGCCACACATTAGGATCAGCTCCCTAGGCAGAAAACATTCCACCTTCCTGATAAATCAATCATAGTGTGATTAGAATCTGGATTGGAAAATGAACGTTCTAACCACTTGGTTACATGCTCATATAACGTATGCAATCTTTCGAATTGCTCATACACCTAAATCATTTCAATTAACCACTGAAAAAAAAATATGCAAATTTTTTCATAATATTTTGTCATGATAAATCTAAAACTGATAGCTAGAATGTTAAAGGGGGGTCTTTAGTAACCTTGAAAATAAATTGAGAACTGACAGAAATGGTAACAGATGGTCGTTATCCACTAAGAGAATGGAGGCTTTGAAGGATTTTTCACAAACAATCCTGGCTTTAAAATATGATTAACCCACCACAAATATGTGTGTGTCTGTTTGCTTCCCTTACCCTCTCAGATAGATTTACCCAAAGGCTGTTATTGATTTTCCATTTCATATATTTGTGTAGAATATCGCTGAGGTGTATGCAAATGTTAAGAATACTGTCTTCCATAAGACGCCAAAATGAAACTAGAGAAAATACCGATAGATAAGGAAAGTTGGATAAAGATGAGATGCCATTATATTTTTTTTATTTTCATCAAGATAATAATCTCATTAAAATATCCAAGTAGGATTTAATTGTTTCCTCCATAATAGGAAATTCTTAAAAATAAATATAAAACTTTCAAATACATTTATAAAATTATACATACATACATACAACCGATATCTTTCCTGAAATAGGCTATTCCCCATATGAGGTGATTTGGGATTTTATTATGTATTAATTTTATATATATATATAACACATATACATACACACACACATATTCTATATATATATATTCCTATATATATATATATATATATATATATATATTCCTATATATATATATATATATATATATATATATATATATATATATATATATATATATATAGGAATATATATATTCACACACACACTTCTACTATATATATATATATATATATATATATATATATATATATATATTTATTCACCGACATCACATTTCTACATATATATATATATATATATATATATTCGTACACACATTTGTACATATTTATATATTCACACACATTCCTACTATATATATATATATATATATATATATTCGTACACACATTTGTACATATTTATATATTCACACCCATCTCTACATTATATATATATATATATATATATATATATTTTCCTATAAGGTGTTTTGAGACGACAAGAATTCTCTCAGACCTGTTCTGTTAAATAATATCGACAAGTTCACTCTATAAATATTTTTATTAAATCATTCCAATTTGCAAATAAGTTTTTTTTTTATTGGTATTGCTGAAATTAATATTACCTTTCATTTTATATTATTTTTTTCTTCCCAAGTGCTATTGAACGATACTCCATTCATTTTCTAGGATTGTTCTGTGTGTAGTTATGTTGTATAGCCCCCCTGGTGGGGTTGGCCTTGGGGCAACGGTTTCAATTCTATAATGAAGTTTCATTCTTCTCTCTCAGCCAGTGATTGCTAGTTGTTTTGAAGATAAAAGAACTTCAACACAGGAAATTTTAACTTAGCTATTTTATCAACATTGACGTATACATTTGTACGTATGCAGTGGGTCTGCTTTCCCTTTACTGAGGAGACATTTCCAGACATGTAAGAAACACGTCTACATTGTTTGACAGTTAATGCTCAACTCCCTGAAAAACCTTTCTATATCACTATTATTCCCCCACTCATTTAACCAATCAAAATCAACTTCCTTATTTTGTCTTGTATCTGACCCCTAAGGTCAACCTGAGGAAGTCAGAGCAGAGATACACTTCCCCCCTAAAAATAATAGTCTGCTAAACTATTATTTAACCATTACACAAGTGGTATTTAATTTTGGAGCTATCACTTCACACTTGATGAAATCAATTTCAACTCATTTCAAGATGATATAATATAAATGTTCAAACTGAAATTTTTATACATGTGTATTTTTTTTGTAAAAACACACTTTAATATATGGTCCCCTATAGAGAAGGACATTTGATTCAATGTTGGTTGCTTCAGCTTTTTTAACAGCATATCAATACCTTATGGGCCATTTACAAAGGGAAGGAAACATGGCTGCTCATCTCAGTTCCTTGCTTGTCCTGGTTGTCCTTAGAAACACTGTTAAGAACGCCTTTCTCCCCACTCCCTAGCATCAATATTGTTTGTTCTTTTATTGAATCACAAAGTACTCAATCTGGGTGTTTGGATTAAATTTGCATATGGATATGCAAATCACATCTCTCACCCAATACCCTGGCTTGTCTATGTTGTATTCATTCTACTCAGATAAATCAACCTGAACTGGTTAAAGTGAGGCTCAGGTTCAAATCACAGCAAAATCAGTTCTGCTTATATCTACAAACAATGCATGTTGCCATGCAAATTCTTTTCACAGCAGGTGAACAGTGCCTTCTCTCAGCATCTCCTTTGTTACATTTTGAAGTAATAAAAATATATGTTATTCTGCTTTCACAATTGAATACATGGTAGATGATACTTAGATTTTGTGCATATACATGTTTGTGTGGATATAATTAAGAGAGGTGGGGATATGTGTGTTTTATGTTGTAGTTTTTTTAAAGTTATATTTTGGAATACAATTTGATTTCTTTAAGAAATTGTAGGATATTATATGGACTAATGTCATGAAAGAGTTCTTTCATGTTGGTTGTTTGGTTGATTTTGTTTAGCGGCATATCAACACCTCTATGGGTTATTTGATGTTGAAATCTTAATATTTAGAACAATTTTATGTCATCAACCAATTATATTTTGAATGGAATTGTATGCTTTCAACTATAGATAAAATGTATAGTTGGTAGTTTTACTATAAATATATATTGTTGGTAATTTTTTATATAAAAAAGAATTGCTGGTATTTTTATACATTCATAGTGTTTTGTTTTTGTTTGGGGGTTTACTATTTGCCCATAGCTAGGGATCCTAAAAGGTGTTATCACCTTTGATCAAGGTTGACCTGGGAACAACAGCAATTAACAGGTGATTCCATGTTTCTCAAAACCTCCAATCGTCTGATCAGAGGCCTTGCTGCAAGATGTAGTTTATCATCATACCCAGGACTAAAATCCAAGGGTACATAAGAATCATTAAAGATGTCTTCCAGAAAGTAAGCAAAGTATTAAGTGCTGTCTATATTTCTGAGATGAGGTATTATAACTATTTACACTATTTACATTTGTCTTCATTTTTATTGCCATATGATTTTGGCCATTGTATACTCCAACTTCAGGTAACATAAACTAGCATGCAAGGAGTTAAGAACAGAAACATTAGTAATGAGTAGAAAAAGAAATGAGCAATCAGGAGGACAGTAGATAGTGATTGACATTGCATTTAAATTTTTGAAGATTAAAATTGGCTGAAAAACATGGAGCCAGAAAGGAGTTCCACAAGTGAGAAGTGCAAGAAAAGGAACTGTTAGCATAGAAGTTACAGCTATATCTAGCTAGCTTAACTGTAAATTGATAAGATCGGACTGCCAGTCTAGTATTGCACTTAAATTCATAGGCAAGGTACCATAACGAAGACCTCATCCAAACAATTACCATGAAAGTATTTATATAAAAGGCAAGGAGGCAACCTTATGGCGGTGGATATATGTTGGAATTTCGAACCAAACCCTTTATTTAGTCCCAACCACACATGTCCCAGTGGATAAAAGCTTTGGTCGAAGTAATCCAAAAAAGTGGCTTGATACAAAAAGTTGTTACACTATTTACATTATTCAAACTATTGTCCTCAACTTTGTCACCATATTTATTACATTTCAGCTGTTGTACGCTCCAGCCTTTTTCAGGTGGTTGGAATGTCAAACTGAACCCTTTATTGAAACGTTGTAATAAATATGGCAACGAAGATGAGAACAATAGTCCGAATAATGTAAATAGTGTACATAATACCTCATCTCAGAAATATAGACAGATACTGAAAGGCAGAAACGTAATAAATATGGCAACAAAGATGAAGACAATAGTCCAAATAATGTAAATAGTGTACATAATATCTCATCTCAGAAATATAGACAGATACAAAGAGTTGTTAGTTCAATACCTGGTCAAATTAGAAGTAACAAAAACTTGGAGACTTGAATTACTAAAGGGAATAAACTGATATTGAGATATCCAAAAAAGGCATGGCATGTGGAATTAGAACAATCTACTACCATGGACTAAATAAAGGGTTTGGTTTGAAATTTTACAGAATATTACCTGAGGAAGTCCAGAGTATACAATGGCTGAATCTCTGTGAATATGGCAATAAAGATGAGAACAACAGTCCAAACAATGTAACATGTGTAAAAGTAATAAGAGATATGAAAATATCAAAAGAAAAATAGAGAAAAGGACTATTTACACTATTTACATTGTTCAGATGGTGGCAATCTAAATGTGACCCTGTGTCGAATTGAGAACATGTTCATTTGGTACAACATAGCACACTCATGATTTTGTATGAGGTACTCTGTGATTGCAGATCCGGTTACAATGAGAGACTCATCCAAATTATGTGGTCAACCTTTCCTGATATCTGCTTCTCTCAAGAATCTCAGTGATCTTGTCTATGTTGTCAAATTTGCACTGACATTTAAATAAATAAATGACCAGACTTCTTTTAAAAGATAGGTGGGATGTCCTTGCGGACAGATTTCAACTTAGGTTGAGAAGAGAATTTGTGGCTTAGCTGAAAAAAAATATTGGGAAACACTTTCAGAGATTTGATTAACAAACATTGCAGCTTCCTCTTCTATTTGCTGTGTCCCTTCCCAATCATGGCTCTCCACAATTTCCTGTACTTTGTAGCTCTTAATAAATTTTGTCTTTCCTTCATCTCTCCTAAATCCTGTTCTGCCATCCATTGACAAGCTTGCTAGGTTGGTTAGACATTGTTTTCCTCTATCATTCTTGGCTTCAATACATCCTGTGAGTATCAAATTTTTCAAGTCTTCTTTCCTCATTATATGACATAGAAATTTCAACTAATATGTTAACTATAAATCTCCTTTTTCTTTCCATTTTCTCTAAAACTTTGTCACTGTTCACATGTAACTTTCATTGTAATGAATGCTCGTTGCAGACAAGACTTTGTAATGCAGATATTAGTAGTAGTAGTAATGCCTCCAAATAATACTCATAATAATAATACTTGTTCAAATAGTAATCACCGAATAGTAATTTGTATAATGATCAGTATAGAGAAATAGTATAATGGATAGTATAGAGAATACCAATCACTTAGACGTCACACTAATTCCCATTTATACGTTTTCTTTATGACCACATATTTAATAATGAAATCATCTGTGTTTGCTCACTGGTGATCTGTGTTCAAACTACAGTGTTGGCAACAAGACTTTATCCCTATGCAACAAAAATCCTCCTGTCTTTTGAAAAGGAGTAAAGATTTATCTCTATTTTTTTGTTTAGGATTGGGTTTCCAATCCCTTCTAAAGTCTTCTCATTCACTTTCACTCCCAGTAGCCCATTGCATCTTAGTGGCACTATCATTGGTCTTTTGAACAGGAGTAGAGGTTTATCCCTTGTTTCCTGTTTAGGATTGGGTTTCTGGTTACTTCTAAAGTCTACTACCACACTCTACTTCTAATGTTTCTGACTGAACTCTGAAATGTTATTCACTAATTAAATCTTGACCTCTTCAAGTCTAGAATTAGCTTATTAGTATTATTTACCAGCCAGACATATCTTACCGACTATTTTGCGTTAGGAAGCATAATGTGTTTTAGCCTTCCAGTAGCACACCGATAATAATATTAACAAAAGAACGAGGAGGTTAACAAACAGAGAACGAAGAAATAACATACCAACTATATGGCCTTTGATAGCCCACAGATAAGTGAATAGAAATTACTTTTTTCTTTCGCTAGGCTATGCACATGTTGACCAGTTTCCACATGTGTGGATGCCCTGGTGGTCAGGAAGGTAAAGAGGCCA
>OZ010615.1:3309790-3329790 GCA_963932145.1 Acanthosepion lycidas
TTAACTGAATATTTTGTTTTCAATTATTTATTTTATATTTTTTTTTTAAGCGTTTCACCCCAAGCAAGGTGGGAAGCCATTAGCACACAAGGGGTCACAGAGAGTAGGAGCAAGAGCAAAGGATTAAGAGAAGGATATTGGATAGATCAAGACATCTGGAGATGTTGATTGACATTACATTTGAATAGCTGGAGATTATAGCTATCAGAGAAACAAGAAAACAGAAGGGAGTCCCACAGGCAAGAAGTGCAAGACATGAAGCTATTGGAGTAGAAGAGACGGCTACATTCAACAGTTTTGACAGTGAAAGAGTGAGAGCGAGATGCCAGCCTAGTAGAAAACTTAAATTCATGAAGTCTGGGAGCCAGCGAATGCAGGTCATCGGAGCAGTTACCATGAAAGTATTTGTAAAAAAGACAGAGAAGTGACGACACGTCTGTGAAAGAGCGACTGCAAATGAGATGCCAGATCAGGGCCAATTACATTGCATATCCGTCTCTGGATTTTATCAAGAACCTTGAGACAAACAGAATGGGACTCCAGACCATAAATGGCAGCACTACTCCATGCAAGGGTGAATGTTTGATTTGTAGATTTGAAGGATCAACTCTGGCAAGAAAAATCTATTTAAATAATTTATTTTATTCTATTTCTTAAACAAAATTCAAATTTATTTTATGCTGAACATGTGACAAAGCTTATATATATATATATATATATATATATATATATATATGTATGTATGTATGTTTGAGGGTGTTTGCGTGTGTAAAAATTTCAGAAAGAGTATATTTGTAAAAGGTCAATAAATATATGAATAAAGACAAAAGGAAAATATATCTTTGCTGACATATTTCATTCTCTGAGGCAAACATTTTTGACGTAATTTATGCAGAGACCACTTTCTGAAGGCTTCAGGGGTAGCACTGCTGAGGGGAGATCAATTTAATAAAATCCTTACATTTGCCTTGGTAAATATCTCAGAAGTTTTTCCTTTTGTCTATCTATCTATCTATCTATCTATCTATCTATCTCTCTCTCTCTATATATATATATATATTTTAAGACATTTTTATGTTTAACATTCTTTTTATAGGTACAAATATTTAAGTAAATGCTCTGTTTATAATAAACAGTATTAAACAACTTAATTTACTTAAATATTTGTATCTATAAAAAGAATGTTAAACATAAAAATGTCTTAAAATAACTGTCAGACTTTGTCCATTTCATATATATATATATATATATATATAAATAAATAATTTAGACATATGTCAATTAGTTTTCATCGTGATCCTTTCAAGTTTATGGATTTTTTGGTAGATTTAGAAATACCAAAATTTTCTTTTCAATGTTTTTTTTTTCCCCAAGTACTTTCAATTACATCTTAGACCATCTTCAGGGGCTTAAGTTGTCTGTGAGTATATATATATGTGTTTCTCTGAATTTCAAACATTTCAACAATTTGCTTTTTTTACTGCTTATCCAGCGTTCTGGATTTCAAAGTTCAAAGTTAACATGTTCTTTTGGGTTTTTCAGTGTTAGGGTAGTAAATTTTTTGCTTTTGCTCATACATATATAATCATCTATTTTTTTCATAAGCATTTAAGGACTCTATTAACTCACTTATATATATATATATATATATATATATATATATATATATATATATATATATATGTAAAACACTTCAACAAAAAAGCCTATAATAAGATATTCAACAGGAAATCAATCAAAATTAGCTATTCTTGCACTGTTGATATGTATTAATTCCCATAACAATTACCTTTTAAGTAAATTCCATGGAAAAAACTAAATCTAACATTGAAACCCCCTGTAATTGTAGAATTAAGGAAAACTGCCCAGTAAAAGGCAAATGCAGATCCACTAGGGTAGTATACCAGGCAATCATTACTCCTAAAGAAAATACGACAAACCATAATATTTATATCGGCATTCCTGCAGGAGAATTTAAAGAGAGAATCAATATACATAGACATTCATTCACCAATCCAAAATTAAAACACCAAACAGACCTTTCGAAAAAAATTTCAGGAATTGAAGGAAAAGGGTCTGAATCCTCAAATAAATTGGAAAATTCTAGGTTTCGCAAACATCCCCAATAGTTTTAGGGATAGGTGCAAATTATTTTTAAAAAAGAAAAATCAGGATAATAAATTATAAAGATCAATGCAAACTATTAATTCAATGAAGAGAACTAATCATGAAATGTAGACATAGAAATAAATTCCAAATTACATAAGAATACATGTGCATATATGTGGGGGGTGTATGTGTACGTATAGTGGCATATATGTTTGGACATGTAAATGTACATATATGTATGTATGAAGATATGTACATATATAAGTATGTTCAACAGCATGATTTATGCCATTGGGTGCTCTGGTATTACTCACAATCTATAACTCAACTAATTTACATTAATCTTAACAGGTTTAAGTTTAAATCCCCCATTGCTTATTAATAATATTGTACAAAATCTTTCTACTGTGAATCCCAGAAAAACACACTCAGGGCTTGTATAAGAAACACCATATAGTAGGAACTGATATTTAACTAAAACAACAAAAGGTCCTGGCCATAAATAAACTCTAATCCCAGACAGCTTCCCCTCGGATAAGATACCTTATGCTCCCACCAATCACTAACACAAACCCATTCTCATTAACAAGTTGTCTACCAGAGGAGGACTGACATTGAAAATAAATTTCGAACAATGCTCTGAAGCAGATACTTAGGAGCTGATGTCAGCCACGTACAGAACGGCTTGAAATATCTATATTGAGGTAATTTTTGTTTTTTTTTGCTGTAAAAATACATATGCTCTGTTATGATAAATACATCGAACTCTCTGTGGATCAGAACCCACACTTCCTCCCCAGAAAGCTCAACTGAAATAAATTTTTCAAGAGCATATATATTGTCATCCACAGACTGTTTTGCTGTATCACAGCACATCAGTGTGGCTAGACGTCCAGTTGCCTCTAGCTAGGATTAAAACACAACTGAATTAGCATCAGTCAGGGATTCTACCACTAAGCCTTTGGTGTACGGCAGGGATGAAGGTGAATTCAAGTGTATTCCACACACACACATGTATATATATATGTGAATAAAGACAAAAGGAAAACTTATCTCAGCCGACATCCTGATGGACATTATCAAGGGAAAAGTCCATCAGAAGACAAAATGTTTTGGCAGAGTTTTCTTTTCACCGTTATTCATATTATATTCTATAGATATATTTTTAGATATATCTGAAATTTTACACACACACACAAACACACATATATATATATATATATATATATATATATATTCTTTTTTTCTTATTTCTACAAACATTCTATTTTCATTTCATTTTTTATTACTCTTTCATGACTCTTATTTTTTATTATTAGGGTTCTGTTACATATATAAGTAACTATCTGCTTGCAGTTATGCCCCTTGCCTTCAGGACTTTTCCTGGTGTTTCTGATGTAGCAGGAATCATTTCCTGTACACCAATCAGTGAATAAAGATGTGTTACTGTTCTTAATACAGTCTATTTCAGTTCTTTATGTTCTTGGAACCCAAATTGAAACATTAGGTAACATTATAGGTCACTGCTCCTAAAATGAGACCAATTCAAATCAGAAAAAAAAAAGCTTTCTTCTACACATTGGCGACTGCCATTACTAATTTGTGATTTTGAAACAAGATCCTTTGCCAACTATTCTTCTCGTATTGCACAAAATAAAGTCATACAAGACAAATCCAGACATGTGACATACAAAAATGAGGTCAGTCATAACAAAAACCCTGAGGAAAAACAGACACACATTAAAACAAATTTATTGGGGGTAGTGTATATATATATGTGTGTGTGTGTGTGTGTGTATTTGGGCAGCAATCCCTCTTTTATACAAGTTTCATTGTTTTATGTATGTATCTCTCTGATCATAGATCAATTAGGTCTCATTTAATTATACATGGAGACCTATCAAAATTTTAACTGCAACATACTCAGTGATAATACAAATATAATAGCCTCATCCACATATAAAATAGTTTAAAAATAACAAAAAATAAAATTCCAACACTCAGTAATATCAACTACGAACATGGCCACAATGTTCTGACCGTGTTTGGAAAATAAAACCTTTCTATAAATACATACACAAAACAATCCAAGCATTCAGTTAAAAGTAAAAATAAAATGTATCCTTGATAATGGACAAAAGTATAGCCAAAACGTCCATCAGAGATACAAAACATTTGTACAATTTCTGTATAATTTACATCTAGAAAATTAAAAAAATTGCAAGAACACATTAAACATTAAATAACAAACTTAACCGGAGCACCTTGTCTGTCTTTTTAATGAAACTTGTGTGTGCCTATATATATATATATATATATATATATATATATATATACTCGAATCTCCCTGTCGAATTCAACATATGAGGGTCAAGTAGATCAGTTCCTAGGAAACCGACAGCCTGACAACAGCACATGAAATTTGATTATAGTGGTGAAGGTTTCGTGCAAGACCATCCAAATACAGAGACCTGATGCAATACGTGCCACAGGGTCCCCAAATGACCCTCCACAGGTCTTGAATTCAGAGTTGTCCTTCTCCTAGAGCAGTTGCCATCCAAGGCTATAGAACCCAGTCTGTCCTGCTATTTACCCATAGCTGGAGGGAGAAGAAGAGGATTCATACCTTTCCCAAGAGTATTAGCATGTAAATAAATGTAATGGATTTGAATGTAATCCGAATTTAGCTCACCAATTCCTCAATCCAAGCCACTATCCATTAATCCACTGTGCCTCTTCTCATATATTTGTGGCAATTCTTCATTTTTAAGTTTCACCTAAATATGCTTTATCAATCAAGGTACAGCATCATTAGATAAATAATTTTATTTCAGAAGATCAAAATTGGTCATGTTAAGTGCTTGATTTTGAATTTAAAATCAGTCATTGTAGAGAAAAGATTTTAACTAATGTCACTATACTCTCTTCTTTTCCTGATAATGCAGGGTCACTGGCTCAACAATGATAAAATTGTTTCTTGATCGTTTATTTTCTGTTCATGTGGTTTCTTATCTAAATTATATATATATGGCTACATGAAAAACTACACATTATTAAGTTTCTAAATAATAGTTAACAGTTTTTTTCCGACATCATCAAATCTTTGCATTGAATAGTTAGCATATAAACAAACAATAAAATGATTTTTTAAAATCCATAGTCCTAATAAATAGTTTAAATACCCTACAAAAAAAGATGACCCTTTATGAAGACGT
This sequence comes from Acanthosepion lycidas, assembly GCA_963932145.1. NCBI lineage: Eukaryota > Metazoa > Mollusca > Cephalopoda > Sepiida > Sepiidae > Acanthosepion > Acanthosepion lycidas. Next base: position 3,315,115 of record OZ010615.1, read on the forward strand.
CAAAAAACTAATGTTACGGCAGTTTTTTTTTTATATATACACAAAACCCTTTCAGAAAAAATAAAATAAAAAAATAAATAAATCTCCATAGGCACGTAAACCAGACTAGGCGAAATCATCTTCCGTTTTAAATTTAGACACCCCAACCTTACCCTGACTTGACATCTATGAATGTAACTCTATACTGATACAAATTATTAACACCCTACACCCCTCTCTTTTTAAACAATCACGCTAGCCGTTACCATGGAAATTTTGATTTCAATAATGAATATGCTATTAAAACACGTAAATTTCAGAAATAAGTTATTCCAAAAAAAATTTCGCTTGAAGATGGAACAGAGCTTACATTAATTCAATTTAATTCAAATAATTATATTGAAGTTTTCAGCTCTTGTTTTGAAACATGAGAACTCTTATGTAGCATGTTGGAATCATATTTTTTAATAAATAATTATATATATATACCAGCAGCCATACCCAGCTGGTCAAGCAAAAAAAAAAAAAGCATTCAATTAGAATGGAGCAAAAACAGCATCATGTTTAGATGTAACAGAGTCTATCTTCTTCAATTACTTTAAAGTATTTTTGTTAAAAAACATTTTGAATTAACGCAGTTACTGATATAATAGAAGTAGTCTGTATTTATTCAATTGAAGTTAACCAAGGACATGAAGGTGTAAAACAGGCAACATGAAGACCCACTTGAGACGACAATTATTTTGGAGTTTTTGAAATTCAATTTATCAGTGTGCTACCCATGATGTAAAAAAAGATACATTTATAAAGCAATTGTTAAGTTTGATGAAAATTGGTTGAAAGATCAACAAAAAATAAGAAAGAAACCAGTAAAAATCGCCATTTCTCGCTATTTACATGGGTTTTCACATAATGTGCAACACATTAAGTAACACTGCACAAGCCAATCAATGGAAGAATACAGGTGAGTGCATTTTTTAGGAGGATACAGGTGAGTGCATTTTTTAGGAGGATACAGGTGAGTGCATTTTTTAGGAGGATACAGGTGAGTGCATTTTTTGGTTCCACAAAATTACAAATAAAGATAAATATGTATTTATAAAATACGACATAAAAAAACTTTTATCTGTCTATATCTAAAAAAGATCTGCTTGAGGCTTTGTACTTTAGCAAAGTCTTTGTAAATATAACATCTGAACAAATGGACATAATTTTACATTGCCGTAAATCAATTTTGTTCCACAATGGAGAAGCTTGGTTTAAAAAGAGCAGAACAGCTTCGATGTACCACAAGGTTCGTTTGATGGTGCTTGGGGTTTCAGAATTAATAGGCCTACATATTTTATATGAAATCAACCAAATTGTACATATAAACAACCATGGCCTGTATAGGAATGACTGGCTGATGATAATGCCAGACAACAGAAGAACAACTGACACTATCAGAAAAACACTCTTCAAGTTCTTTAAAACCCTTGACTTTGAAATAGAAGTCAATATTAATAAGGAAATTGTCAAATATTTGGATGTAGAATTAAATCTATAAACTAGCAGTGTGTACACAACAAGTAGATGTCCATTAGATGGGGTTTGCAAAACTGAAGCAGTAATTTACAAAGCAGAAGTAATAGATACAAATGGCCAGGAAAAAAATACTTAGGGTGTACTGAAGGTAACTTTAAGAAGAGCTGGTATAATCAAAAGTCATCTTTTAAGCTATGAAGTCTTAGGAATTCTACTAGACAAGCCAATCATGTGTGGAAATTAAAGGAAAAAAATGAAAAATATCTGATTGTAAACTGGAAAATTTAAAAAAGCCAAACTTTACAACAATCATAGTAATATCTGCAACCTTTGTCAACAAGAAAAGTTGGCTATAACAACATTTCCATAACAAAAGAGCCTTTTGAATGAGAGATCAGAAATTATGACCATTGCATACATCGTAAATGTTCCTTTTGAGTTCATATGACCCAGGATGAAAAGAAAGTATGTATATTTCTGTGGTGAACAGTCATGTAGAAGCAAGTGAGCCAAAGTGGCTTGCATTTGGTGCAAAGGAAAATAAGTGTCTTACCTCAATGTGCGGCATATGACATTGGAATTTTGTTCCTTGAAAATGACATTAATCTCCAGTCAGATTGTTCCAACAGTGTGTGCTGTAACAGTGACTTTTTGTACAGCTTGGCATGGTTCAACCAATAGCAAGTCGTGTGATGATTGGTCAGACTGGAGGAAGCTATTTGCCTGGGTAACTGAGAACAAAAGCGAAGAACGCTGATTGGTTGGTTGGCTGTTGAGTTGACCTGATAAAAGGGCTGAAACAGTGAGAAGGCAGAATAGTTTTACATTGGTGAAGTGTGTGGAATGCAAGAACGGCAGCTTGAACAAGCAGTATTTTGTATTGTACAAATGACATACAAGGAATAGAGACCCATTTAACTAAAATTTAATTTCACTAAAATCGATAAATTTCCAATACCTTTGTTTTTCTTCTTCTCAGCCTCCTCGACTTCTACTACATTTCATGTTGTGCACTTATTTATTTTTAAATAATATAGTGTTCATTAAATTTTTTTTAAAAATGAACTGTTAAGAATCAATTAGCTGGAGATACCAAAAGGTTGAAACCAAGGTAGCAGAATTGGCTAATCTCCTAATTTCTTATACTAAAAAGCTTTCACTCTTTACATTGTTCAGTCTAACATACTCATCATTGTTGCCATATTTATCACAATGTTTCGGCAGTTGTATGCTTCGGCCTTCTTCAGGTGGTTGGAATGTTGAACTGAACACTTTATTTCGCTCACTGGGGTAGACTGTTCTAGTTCCACGTGCCATGTCTTGTTAGGGTTAGGGTCAGTTATTAGTTATCTCCTGTTAATTCCCCTCTCCAAGTTCTCCACTGCCTTAACTAGGTATTGAACTCAAACTCTTTGGGTCGTATCACTGGATCTAACTAATGTCTTTATCCACTGTGCCATGTATCCTTGAGTTTACATATATATATATATATATATATATATACATGCACATATACACGCACCACACATATATATACACACACATGCACATTATTTTATATATATATATATATATATATATATATATATATATATATATACACACACACACACGTATACACATACCTCCTCGAGAAGTAGACCAAACAATTAACAAAAATGATTTTCCAACGAAACTCTGGAGTTGGTGTACTGAATATAACATCAATCACCCAAAAATGTCAGATTTATATTAATATTATTAATGCTACTGCTGATATTGAGCATTTTATTGCAATGACTGTTTGCATTAAATGTCTTTTCTTTCAAACTTCCACTGACTGACACTATTTCTGGCTTCACCTTATCTTTGTAACCGCTATCATAATATATATACATATATATATGTATGGTTTTGAATTCATAGTTGACTTTCTCCATGATGGGTTGCTAACAAAATCTGATGAGTCCAGTTCACCCTAATGCTTAACCCAGAGGTAGTGGAGAAGAGATGGTTTCATAACATCCACAAGGATATTTGCACGAACATGGATTCAGCGAAACTAGGATGGAATTTCTCCAATTTCTCATCCCGAGTTGCTATCCATAGCACAAGTTGCCATCCATAGCACAAGCTGCACGTCAACAAACAGATGAGCATAATCATTTTGGCACAAAATGAAGCAGTTATTTCTACAGCATTTTTACAAAATGATCTACTTATTTTCACAGCATTTTTAGCACAAAATGAAGTTATTTTCTACAGTGCTTTAGCACAAAGTGAAGTAGTTTTTTTCTACAGCATTTTTACAACAAAATGATCTACTTATTTTAACAGCACTTTTGCACAAAATGAAGTAGTTATTTTCTAGAGCATTTTTACCACAAAATGAAATTATTTTCTACAGCGTTTTAGCACAAAGTGGAGTAGTTTTTTCTAAGCACAAAACAAAGCAGTTATTTCTACAGCATTCTACAAACCATTTTGAAAAATAATGGAATAAGTCTAATAACACTACTAACTTTCCAGAGTTTAAATGTCTGCCTTGTAGAAACTCAAAAACCAAGAAAAGGAATTGTATATTTTGACTACTATTCCAATAATTTTTCTCTACATGTGTATCTGCTACGGCCTACCATACATTCCAGTTTGAAGAAATCTGCCCTGATTATATAAGATATCAGTATTTGTACTTTTGTGTCGGCCCTGAAACTTCAAATGTGCTGGGTCATGAAAACAATCTAAGAGGAAAGAAAGCTAAATCTATACTAAATCTCTCACAGTTTGAAGTTTGCCAATTCATGTAAGCTTTTAAATGACTTAATTAAAAAAACAAAATAAAAGAAAATAATTTGCCATGCATCCTACAGGTCAAAGGCTATGTTTTTCACAGGCCTCTCCTAAATTATTTTATGCTCATTTTTTATCCAAATTCATCAAGTCAAAATTGGATTGAGTCTTTAAGATTGGAACCTCCTTGATACTGGATAAATAAAGTAAATATTTTTTAAGAAATTTTCGAAGAAAATTTACAAATAAGCAAGCATTAAATATTCATAAAGACACAGACATGAACAATGTGGTGGAAAATGGTTTACATATACACTTGGGTGTCAAATAAACATGCAAGTCATAATAAATGAGGATGGGCGATCAGAAAATCAAATAAACATGCACTGCTTAACACTTTCACTGCTACTCATTTGCCCAGTGCTGCCCCGCATCCGGCCAGCCATTTTTTAAGAAAATGCCAAATTTCAACCTACATATTTTATTACACAGAAAACTGGCACCAGTGTGTTTTACAGCATTCCATTTTCATGGATATACCTGGGAATGACTTACCAGATCAGTAATGGGTATACACTTTTTGCAGAAGTACCATGTTTCTGAGCGTTTTCCAGCTTTTTTACAGACTCTGCATGGCTTGGAAGGGTACCTTTTCTTATTGGTTGGTGGAATTTCTACCAAGTCATGAGTTTTCATTCCACCAACCAGGCGATTGGCAGGATCAATTTTAGGTGCCCTTGGACATACCACAGCTTGAGGAGCTTCCCCTTCATTTTCAGAGTCAGAGGAAAGATGGTCGGGGGCAGCAGCCTCGGCCTGACCAAATTCTGCAAGAATGTCATCAATCAGTTCCATCCTGAAATCCAGCAATGCAAGTTTTCTGGGGATTTGCCTTGTACTGGATGTGGGAGTTCACAATGCACAATTCAAACAAATGTAGCACAAATTTCTTGCTCCACTTAATGGTTTTGCACTTACAGGGATAATATTTTGCCATCTGGTCCAGTTTGTCAACACCTGACATATGTTTGTTGTAGTCCAGCACACATACAGGTTTTCGAATTGGCTGATTGTTCTTGTCCTGAGTACCAGAATCTTCCATCCTAGAGTCATGGAGGGTGGAGATCATTTTCACTGGGCATTTGTCCTTCCACACGAGCACTAACACATCTCCATCCCTACGAAATGTCACCTGTCCCTGCTGAAGGCAATCAGCTTCCTGCCGCAGGTCATGAGGAGCACCACGGTTCAGCCGAAGTGTACCACAAACATTAACTTCCCGCTCATCTTCCAGAAAGAATTTGGTCAATGTGATACTGTTGTAATAGTTGTCCAAGTACACTTTATAGCCAAAGCCATATAGGTGCTCCAGAAGTCCACCACAGATCTGCTGAACTGTTTTGCCAATACCACAATAGAGTTCATAGTTACAGACGTAACCACTACTCGACTCGGAAACGATGTACCCTTTCATCCCATATTTGTCAGGCTTCTGAGGATTATGGACCCCAAATCTCACACAGCCACACCATTTGAGTATCCCTTCATCTAGGGAAAGTTTTTCCTCAGGAGTGTACACAGCTTTGAACCTGTTTATAATGTAATCATAAACAATACGGATATTGTAGAGCCGATCTTCATCATTGTTGGGGCAAGCATTATTGTCACTGAAGTGAAGAAACTTCAGAATTAGAAGAAATTTATCCATAGCCATGGTCTCTGAACAAAACGGAGTCACCACTTTCTGATCAGTGCTTCAGTACATCTGAATTTCAGGCTTTTTCACTATTCCTGTGTTGAACAGTAGGGCCAAGAACAGCCAAAAGTTTTCCCTTGTCAAGTCCTTCCACCAGCATGTGCGGAAGCGTCCTCGAACTGCGTGTGTGTTGCCGCTGGGCACACCTTGGAGTATCATAATGGACTTGACCAAGGACTACAAGAAGACGCGTGAGTCGTTTGGCATCTTTTCTTGTTCGACAAAAGCCGTTGCGGTCGGTCGTCCCTTGGCAGCAGTCTTGGGTGACGTTTTGCTCATTTGCTGTTGAGAAGGCGTTCGTTTCAGGTTCACAATAAGTTGTTTTTTCTTTCTCGTTTTCTGAAGGACAACATTCAGACAGACATCAAAACACTGAGGCGTGTGATGGAAAATGACTTAGATAAAGCACATTTGTGTGAAGCTGAAAATGGATGCCACTTAAAAGTCGTAATCTTTCTAAACTAGTGTAAATTTGTTTTCCACATATATTCTATATAAAACTATGATATTGTGAGTTAAAGTTAAAAAATAGAGGAGTTATTAAAGTTTGAAATCCCTTCATAAATTTTGGGTCACCATATAGAAAGGATAATAAAACAACACAATTCAGGAAGACAGAAGATGATGATTGACAATGCATTTAAATTTTTGAAGGTTGTAGATGGCAGGGAAGTAACAAACCAGAAGAGAGTTCCACAAGTGAGGGGAGCAAGAAAAGAAACTAGTAGAATTGAACTTGTGGTTATTTCAACAGTAAAATGATGAGACCTAATAGCCAATCTAGTAGTATGCTTAAATTCCTGCAAAGGGGAGCTCATTAGAACAATTGTCATGAAAATATTTATAGAAAGACAGCAGGAAGCCATGTCATGTTGATGGGAAAATGACTGAAGCCGAGATGTCAGGAAAGGATTTCTTTGGATTTTGTTGAGAATCTTGAGATAACAGGAGCACCTGACCAGATATGGCAGCAATATTCAATGCACTGACAAAGAGAAGATTTATGAATGTGCAATATTGATTCTGATCAGAAAGATTTTCTGGCACAACAGTGAACCAATTTTCTTAGCAGCAGACGTAGCAATTGGTTCAATATAATGAATTCTCTTTATATCAGTGGGAAACGTGAGACCAAGAAGATATAATGAGTAGTTCTCCTGGAGGTTAGCATCAGCCATGATGATGAAAGGCAAAAAAGGGTTCTCTATGGTGATTAAAAGATTGCAGTTTCATTACAGAGGTATTACAATTCTGTCAATATGAGGGCATTGAGGCTAAAACCAACAATCTGGCCATTGTGAGCCAGTCTAAACCCATAAACTATGCAAACACTTGGTGTGTATATATGTGTGCCTTTATTAATGTACTTGTGTATGATCGTTTATATATGCCTTTCATTGTACGTGTATGTTGTCTGTTTTTTTTTTAGAGTCATGGTGTAGTGTATGTACCAAATATAGCGTTGGGTCGATTCACTAAATGTATCAGGAACACCAAATATATAGATACTACTACTATTTATATTAATGATTCTTTCACGTACAGGATTCAAGTAATAATAACAACAACTCCAATTTGTTGACCAACAAATATATATTGAATAAAATAAAAGCATGAAATAAAATTGTATTCACAATGTAGATTAAAGAGAAGGAAGTTCTTTCCCTTTGATTGTAATCAACCGTTTTAAGAAAGTTCTCTTGTAAGATAAATGTTCCAAAATAATTGTTAGAGCAAAGTTTGCATGTGAAGAATGAATAACACCAAGAATACAATTGCTTGGTATGTGTTGTAAATAAACTGGTTTCAATCAACAAAGTTCTGGCTGATTGTGCTTGGTGAAAGTTACAGAGAGAAAATGTAAGTTTGTAGTTATGAAATTCTGTGTGTGCGTTAAAGTGTGATGAGCAAGATCGTGGATTTATGTTGACAGCTGGGATCTTACTTTTTGCAAGTCGCCCTTTAAGTAGGCTCCCACGGAAATGCAGGAAAACTTGATCTTACATGAAAAATATGTGATTGGTTAAAAATTAACCAATCACTACACACGTACTAAACAGAATAGGTAAGTATGCAAAGGAACGACTGCAATGGCTAAATTGTCCTATACAAAGGTAGTAGTAATTTATTAGCCAATGGCAGGCGAATAAAATGACTTCATGATTTCATCCTCCCCTGCCCATATCACTACTTCAAATGTATCTAAGGTGTAACAAAGCTTTACAGCCCCCACTAGATTAATGTTTATTCTGAGTTTTTGGTCATTCACTTAAAACAAAATAAGTAATAAAATATATGTATATATATATATATATTTTTTCCTCAGTTTCTTCTTTAAATAATTTTGTATTTTAAACTTAATACAGATTAAATTTAAAATTGGTCATTTTTAATTTTCAATTTTATAGTAAAATTTAATATTAATTAGAATGATTTTGATTTTAGTCTAACATTAATTATTGTAATCAAGGTTCATTGTGAAGTGATCCTCGTCTATAAAATTCACTCTATGGATTAACGGTATTTTAATGCATACATTATACTACTAGCGATGGATATCGCCAATAATCGCATTAATATTTTTGATTGATTCTATGTGTGATTATTTCTTTGTATGTAAATTATATGCTGCCTAATGTTTATATATATATATATATATATATATATATATATATATATATATATATATATATATGGTTGTAGAATGAAATTGCAAGAATACGTTTCACATGTAATCTTGGATGACAAAGCCTTCAAGATAACGAAATTTCAGGTCTTCCTCCCAGACATCACTGACATTGAACTTCCTGTTTCTTTTCTCTCTGAAAGGTCAGTTATTTTACTACTGCCACTTTTGTCTATCTTTTCAAAAACTGAGTCCATGTTCTTTTGCTGTTTGTTTTTCTTACTTTTATTTATTTTTTAATGGACAATTTCTTTATTGATTTTCTTCAGATTTAAAAAAAATACAAGTACTGTTTTCATTATTATCATTTAAAAGAAAAGGAAAAGATGAGAATCAATTGTAATAATATTTGTGATCCAGATGAGACTAAATAAATCACTTATTATAATAGTCTCTTTGATTTTTTTGTATGTTGCTGAACTTTTCTACCAACAACACATACTTTTTGGTCTTCTTACTCAACAACAGTTTAATAAAATGGTGTATGACATGAAAGTGTGTACATAAAAGATATATACCATTGCAGCCATCTATCTGGTGAAAAAAATTGCACCGATAATCATCAACACTAGCTGAACTTTTATAGAGACCATATAGTGGATATGAGCACAGTTGTGGTGTGGGTAGTACATTTCAGTAGTGGTGACCGAGATGTGTGTGACAAGCCACATTCTGAGCAGCCCTACATAGCTGACAATCCATGAAATGAAGAATGGCTTGATCATCTACACCATATAAATTGGCAGATTCTTTGGTGCCTAACAGAAATAGTGAATATTCTATTTATTTATTGTTGTAACTAAGGATGGTTAATGAATAGAACAATCACATGAAGATTGGTAATGAATGATAATACTTAGGACAAGAACAACACATACAAGATTCACCAGCAGCACATATAAGAAGTAATCAACTGCTAGATTTCATCAACTTCTTGTTATTTTTTTTAAGCATTTTACCCTGCTGCAAACTAGAGGAGGTTACTGAATAGAATAATCAAACGAGAACAGTTGGTAATAAACAATAATACTTAGGACAAGAACAAAACATATAAGATTTGACAGCAGCGCATAGCAGTAGCAGTCAACTACTAGAGGTGAGTCATGTGAATTCCACAATGAATCTCCAACTACAGGCCAACATACAGTATTTATTACTATATTTATTTGAATAGGGACTTACCCATTGTCATCCATAGGTATGCTACAACACATATATTCATATAATAATATGCTGGGGAAGAAACTATGAAAATAAAATTTACAATTACATCTTGCCATGCTGAGACCTTGCCATCATTCTACTACTGTACTTAATGAAATGATTAGACGTTGCCACAAATGTAGTACTGTGCTTAAATTCATAAAGTTTAGGTACCATAGAGAAAAGTAATATTTATTTTGTTATAATACAAAAATGTGGCACAAGGCCAAAAGGGAAATGTAGGGGAATGCTGGTCTTCAGTCTGTCTTATCTTAAACTTAGCTAGCCACAATTACTATTCCAAACATACCACTGTATTCACCAAAACAACACATTCTTACTTACCATTTTTCTACAGTCACCATAATACCTCAAGTCTCTATGAAGTCCCCATATGTACAATTTGACTGTGGGAGCAGGGGATAAAAAAAAAGACATCATTAAAAAAAAAAAAGAAACCCCGATACTATAGAAGAAATTTCATCAGAACAATTACCATGAAAGTATTTATAGAAATGGCACAGAGAAGCTATGCATGAGATACCAGGTTAGGACTAATAACATTGCAGATTCTTCTTTGGATTTTATTAAGAATCTCTAAATATATAGCAGTAGCACCAGACCAGATATGGCAGCAATATTCAAAGTAAGGACAAATGGCAGATATATATATATATAGTTTGAACTGGGGGACTATACATGATGAGTTTATTACTCTCTGAATGAAGCTATTTTCCTTTAAAGGTCAAGAAATTAAAATATGTCACAATCATCAAAAGTTTAGAAAATTATTAAAGTTGTGTTGGCATTTAGTAAATCCAGATTGAGTCCTACACAATGGACAAATGACAAAGAACTGTAAAGAGATAAAATGTCTGCCTTGAAAATCACCATTTTTCTCCTGAAAACTTCCAAAGTAAATTAATTAAACATTTTCAAAAGAAAACAATTCTATGTGTTAAGTAGTTTTATATATGTATTTATATAAAGATCATAATAATCTTCAAAGGAGGAGAAAGAGAAAATCCTGTTTACATCTGTTTCCCTATAAGGAAACATTTAGCATTCATTGACCAGTACTGCTTTCAAATGAAATTTTTTTTAAATCTTTCTCTTAAAACAATTTTTCAGAAAAATCTGAAAGATCCCTTACCTTGTAACTTGTTGCTGCCCTGGTCTACACTGGAGGGGTGGGGAGGAAGAAAAACAATTTTGGGGTTCTTTTCCTTTGCCTTTACTCGTTTAATCCACATGAGGGATTTCACTGATTTTCACAAAAGAACAGAAAGATCACCAAATGTACATCTGTCAGGATCTGTTGACCAACACCCATGCTGAAAATGAGTTTACCAGGTTGCATAATCACAGCTGACAAGATGCAGTATAACCATGACTAGCTGGAATTAAATTAAAAGTCCGTAAAATAAAATAAAAAAATGTCTTGCTGCTCATTTCTGAGTATACTCTTCTGCTAGGGTGGCTAGCTATTATTCCCCGTTTCAGATGACTCCCCAGGTACATTTGTGTATCTTCGACACCCACAGAGCCAACCTCAAGGTGGGAAATGGATTCAGCGACTTAAACTCAAATTCCTGTCTAGTCTGTTGCATCCACTTTCACACAATGCTGTTGAAGAATTGATTGACTGATTTGTTTTTTTTTATGGCTTATAAACCTTTTGCAGTTTATTTAAAACCAGAAAATAGTTTTAGATTAAAAGAATTTTTAGAGATACTAATAATTTACTGATACAAGTCTTACTAATTAACCCATAGTTGGGGGAGAAGAGGTGGATCCATAGCTTTTCCAATGGAATTTGCTTGTATGCGAATATGATGAGCCCAATTGGTACTGGAAGTCGGCTCACTGATTTAAAATTCAGAGTCATTATCCATTACCCCATAGGCATATATAAGCTTACAGCACCTGGTATGCACAAGCAGTCTCCCTTCTAGGTACTAACCAAGCTCAATGTTGCTTTACTTCAGTGATCATACAATATCTGGTGTTTCAATGGGATATAGCCATAAACATACTAAATAAGAACAAGATGTGATATTTGCAGACGTGAACAATAAAACAAAGACAATCTACTCTTGTACATTAACCTTTGCCATATGCTAATTTCTTTCTCGAGTTGTCTCCCCTGCCACAACATTTTTTTAGAGTGCAAAAACACAAACACCTATTGTTTTAAAATTGTTACAACTTTGCATTGTGCATATAGATTTTAATTTTTGTACACTTTGATCACTTCACTTTCAATATCCATTCATTTAAAGCCGCAGTCTAGTGAGCGAAATAAAGGTTCTAGTTCCACGTGCCATGTTTAATGGATATCAGTTATCTGTTATCTCCTGTTAATTCCCCTCTCCAAGTATAACCGGGTATTGAAATCACACTCTTTGGGTTCTGTCACTGGATTTAACCAACGCCTTTATCCACTGTGTCTTGTGTCCTTGTTCGACATTCCAAGCACCTGAAGAAGGCCGGAGTGTACAATGGCCGAAACGTTGTAATAAATATGGCGACACAAGATGAGGACAATAGTCTGAATAATGTAAATAGTGTACATAATACCTCATCGCAGAATATAGACAGAGATAGAAAACAGTTTAGGAGCTAGATCTCCCTGCTTGACTCCATCCTTGATGGGCCTTGTAAGCATACTGCCAAAACTGACACAGGTTCCCATAACATCATGGAAGGACCTCAGAATCTTGAGAAAGTGGGGGGCACCCAAATTTTGAGAGGATTTTTCAAAGAGCAGCATGATTAACAGTGTCAAAAGCCTTCCTCAGATCTACTAATATTTGATAAAGGTCCAGTTGTTGTTCCCAGCTCTTTTCCTGGATTTGTCATGCTGTGGAAATCATATCTGCAGTCCCTCTGCGTTGGCGGAAACGACACCGTGACTCAGGAAGTATATTGTCAACTATTTTCTGGTTGAATCTTAATAGGAGAACAGAGGCTAAGACCTTACCTGCTGAAGAAAGGAGAGTAATCCCTCTATAATTACCACATAATTCCTGAGCACCGTTACCCTTATACAGGGGGTCCATAAAGTTCGTGTGCACTTTAAAAAATTTATAATTTTATTTGTATTTGCAATAGAAATAATCTGTAAAAAATGTTATAAAGTTTAATGTACCTAGTTTTAAGTATAGCTAAAATAACTAATGTGATTTCAGGCATTACTGTAAATCAGTTGGCAAATGTTTTCCATGAACTGCAAAATCGTATTACCCTTTGTATTGCTAATGATGGAGGACATGTGGAAACTTAAATAAAATTTCAATAAAACCTTAAAAAATATAGATTTACTTCTTTCTAATCCTTTTCACAAATTATTTCTATTGCAAATACAAAAAAAGTTATAAATTTTTTAAAGTGCACACGAACTTTATTTAGGTATCATTATTGCATCCCTCCAATCTTTAGGCACTTCTCCATCTATCCAAATCTTTACAATAAGATCATGCATAAGTTGACTTAAATGTGTTCCACCATAATGGAATATTTCAGCAGAAGGGCCATCAACCCCAACAACTCTGCCCATATTGAGTTTCTCCTTGCCACGCAGAACCTTGCCCAGCAATGGTTGGCTATTAAGTTCAACCACAAAGGGTCTTTGGGGTATTTTATCAAGAACCTCAGGGTCCACATTTGAAGGCCTATTCATTAGCCAATCAAAGTATGTCTTCCATCTTTTGGACATGTCATCCATATCTTTGAGGAAATTATTGCTGACCTGTGTCCTGAGAGGAGTAATCTTGGTGGATCTGGGGCCAAATGCTTGTTTCATCAAGCAGTATATCTGCTTGGTATTATTTGAATTCACTGCATTCAATATTTCATCTGCTGGCTCTGACCCCCATTTTTCCTGCATAGTTCAAAGAGCATGTTGAGCTTCTGCTTTTGCAGCTTTAAATTCCTTGCACAGTTTACGTTTTTTCTTTGGACAGGACTCTTTGCAACATTGAACTTTATATCTGATTCTTTCTTGCAATGATCTCCTTCATCATTTTCATCAAACCAGTCTTGATGTTTTGCTGGCATTTTAACCCAGAACTTCTTCAGCTGCTTCATATGTATTCTTCATCAAAGAGTCCCATGAAGATGTATCACTAACTTCACTAAGTCGTTTTAGTGATTCCTGTGTTTTGCGACATTTACACATGCTGGAGGCTTTCCACTGTTTTGTCTAGTTGCTGGTTTAAGAACAAAATTCATCTTGACCCTAACTAGGGCATGATCAGTCTAACAATCTGCACCTTGCATAGATCTAACAATATGGGCATCTTGCATATCTATCTTGCGATTGATGACATAATAAATGAGATGCTATTGGTGTGAATTGGGATACATCCACGTAGTAACATGATCACCCCTGTGCTTGAATTGAGTGCTGGAGATAAAAAGATTAAACTCGGTGAAGAGTTCAAAAAGTATTAAACTATTGGTGGGGATTTTCCCAATGCCATATTTTCCCAAACTATTCCAGATCTCACAATCTGTATCAAGTCAGGCATTGACCAAGGAGGACAATCTTGTCATCTTTTGGAATCATGTAGCATATACTTCTCAAGGATTCATAGAATTGAGTCTTTGAAATGTTGGTACTGTCCATTATTGGAGTGTAGGCACTAATGACTGTAGTGTATCATGATCCATTGAGGTGTAGGCAAAGGGTCATTAAACATTCACTGACTCCTTTAGGAAGTTCAGCAAGTTTTGGTACTAGTGTGCCACATACAGC
>OZ010615.1:3334790-3394790 GCA_963932145.1 Acanthosepion lycidas
CAGAATGCGTTAGTAGGAGGTAAGAAAAAATTAAATTGCCTGTGTTACTATGTATGCCATCACAAATTAGGAATAATAAACAAAAAGAAACTTTGACAAAGAAAAAAAAAAAAACAGACACTTATTTGAATGTCATAATATTTTACCAGAGATAGCCACGGGGAGCAGCTATCTCTCATTGTAAGAGATAAGGAAGACGTCCGTCTAAGTTGATTACTGCTCCAGAACTGGTATGGCTTGCTTTATTTTCCTGCTTGTATGGAGTTGTCATGTGATACTTTATATGTAAGAACAGATAATTACATTTGTGTCCTTACTAGAATAATTATATAATTATAGCTGTAGTACAGTGTAGCATATAAACTTGCTATACACACAGAAAAATACAAGACTTACACATGTTGGGATAACCCTTTTCCTCTTTCCTATTTTATGGCCAAACAACAAAGCCTTGTCTGTATAGAGAAGTATTTCAGGAGTGGCTATGTATATTAAATATACCTGAGGACTCATGGGTGGACACAGCCTTTTGAAACATGAAAAGCAGGACTTGTGAGTAAAGACAGCCTTTTGTAATATCCAATAGTTTTCCCTTTCAGGATCAAGGAGAAGGTACATAACACATCTAATGCAAACTTTCATTGTGGGTGGATAGAGTGATGAGAAAGATATTTAAGTCTTTCACACAGATCAATTCCTTTTTTTTTTTTTTTTTAAATAATCGTTATCCATAGCTGGGTACTTTTAGAAAAGTTATATTAAAAGAAAGTTAGAAAATCTTTCAAAGCTGGGAAGACAGCTAAAAAAACAGACACAGGAGACTTGGAATTTAAGTCAAAAACACCTACACAAAATTATGTATGTTGGAAAAGGGTGTGACTTTTGATATGTTACAAATATATTTCCAGACAAGTTCAACCCATCTGTTGGTTAATAGAATCCAATGGAAAAAATTTAGCTAGTCAAGAAAGGAGACCATAACCTAGAAAAGAGAAGCACAAGAAGCTCCACCACACTTTGTGCAAATATAAGAAGATATATATATTAGATAAGTGAGTCATCTCCCTTGGTTAACTGCAATATCTAGAGATCACATATAGCATATTTGCTTGGTCAATATACACTTTTCAAACCAACCAATGACTAGCTAGAATATGTTGGTGGTAATTATCAAAGAATGCTATTCCCTTCTGCTTTTCTATTTTCTGCTGAGATCTGCAAGAGACAGGACGTTAAAATCGTCTCTGTTTCAATACCAGCAGTTATGACATGAGAGCTGTACTAATAATATAAGTACATAAAACATTCTACTACAACACCAAAGACTTCAGTTAAGTGGACTTATGTTGTTTCATCATATAATATATAGCCACAAACATAACAATTGGTTTGCAACAAGAACTATTATTTCAAACAAATAATATTCCTTTAAACTTTCAATTTGTGTTCTGTGTTCTTCCTATATTAATATTTGCGGCTTAAATCGTCATACAATTCAAAGGACACTTTTTTTTTCTGACACTTTGTCTATACCTGTCCAGTTTTCTTTCCCCTCAACTCATTCTTTCAATTTTCCTCTTGTTTTTACTTCAAATAAGTCTTTCTGTTAAAATATATCTTTAAAAAAGACATACAAAGAATATTTTTACTTGTCTAAAATAAATTAACTATTTTTGCATAGTTCACATTGTTTATTTGCATTGTTTTCTATATGATTAATCTTTTCTCATCATTAAAACAACATGAAGTAAATCCAAATTGAAATCTAATGAACAATTATTTTAGAGCCAACAAAAAAAGCTTCTTTTGAACAAAAAGCTTCTAATGCAGGAATGATCTCCAAATGTAAAACGTCATTTGATAAATTTATATACAATACATAAAATCACCTATCTTTATTTGCAGTATCAATTACATACTGTCAAAATGAGAGAATGCTGCAAATATTTTTTTTTGTTTTGTTTTTTACAGTTGTAATTATAGCAATATCCGTTTAGGTTGCAGAATGATTGATGGCCTGCTGATTCCATTTTCTTTACCAAGTTCAAATTCCAGTCAAATCTGTTGCATTCACTTTCACACAAATATTCCCACATAAATTCATGTGCAGTACACACAATAGTCTGTCTTTATTTGCAGTATTAATTGTGCACTGTCAAACTAAGAAATTATGAACTTGAAAGAAATCTAAATTCAAATCTAATAAACAATTATTTTAGAGCCAATAAGAAAAGCCTCTTTTGAACCAGAAATTTCTAATTTGAAAATGATCTCCAAATGTAAAGTGGAAAAGAGACTGAAGCAGAGATGCCAGACAAGGACCACTAATATTTCAGATTCTTCTTTGGATTTTATTATGAATCTCTAAATATATAGCAGTATAATCAAACCAGATGTGACAGCAATATTCTAAGCATAGATGCAGACTTATAAATATGTAAAATAGATTTAAAACAAATTTAAATTCAAATCTAACTGTTGTAAACTGGGGAAGGTTACTGAATAGAATAATCAAATGAAGGTTGGTAATAAATGATAATACTTAGGACAAGAACAACACATATAAGATTCATCAGCTGCATGTTGAAGTAGTCAAGTGAATTCCACAATGAATCTCCAACTGCAGACCAACATACAGTATTTACTACTGTATTTATGTGAATAGGGACACACCCATTATCATCTGTAGGTATACTAGAACACTAATAAATAATTATTTTATGATCTCCGAATGGAAAGTGTCATTTGATAAATACATATACAATAGATACAATAGCCTATCTTTATTTGCAGTATCAATTATGCACAGTCAAACTGAGAGATTGTAGCAACTTGGAATAAATCTAAATTCAATTCCAATAAACAATTATTTTAGAGCCAATAAAAAAGCTTCTTTTAAACAAATTTAGACTTTAAAATCCAGATAAGTTGTTCTACTTTGAAAAGAAACACTTTTCTTCGATTTATTGAGCAATCAGAATGACTCTCAAAAAACAGCATATCTGATCCAACTAACTTTTATATAAAGAACACTGTCCACTATTAGAGCCAGAGTCAAGGCCATTTGTTCATCTGAGCTGCAGAAATACACACACACAAGTTCTCTCTCTCTCTTTCATCATACACAAGTTTTTCAGATTCAACTATCCACTTTGAATTATTTACACTTAGTGACATGCAGAGGTTTAGTGATGTTTGGTGATGTCCAAGACCAACTCTTTGATTGTATTCCCCTAAGACTCAAGTAGAGGTCCTATAAGGACTAATACTGAAAAATGTGAGAAAGGAAGACATTATAAATATGTAAAAACAGATGAAACATGAAATAAACACTTTATTCCAATTAAATATAGACTGAAGTTTTATTTCAATCTTTGATTGGATGCCCTCCCAATATGGATGCTGTTGCACCCTCTACGTCTCCTCCTGCATGCTACTGTTTACACTTGTAGAACACATTGGAGATACAAAAGACAAAGGGAAACAGTTAAGTATCCTACCTAGCAAGTTTGCATAAAGGCAGAACAGGGAATGAGTGTAATAGTATGAAGACAAGCAGTGCTAAGGGCTACAGAGCACAGGATGTTGCAGAGAGCTATAATCACCTTCTGAAAAGACACAGCACATTTGGTTTATGCTAAAATTATAACACAAATATGTTAAGTATAAATCATTAGTATATATTTAAAGTAGAAATGATCTTGGAAAGGAGAGTGTCATTTGATATATTTATAAGCTATACACACCATGTTCCATCTTTAACTGAAGTATCAATTACGTACAGTCAAACCAAGAGATTATAGCAACTTGAAACAAATACAAATTCAAATCTAATAAGGAAGAAATTTCTGGGACATATAATGAGAAAGGAGGGCCTGGAGAATCTGATACTGACAAGTCAAATAGAGGGAAAAAAGAGACAAGGGAAAGCAATGCATGACATACCTGGTGGGCTTAAGCAAGTGGATAGCAGCAGTAGCATATCTAGAGTAAATGTCAGCCGGGGCAGTCCGCTCAAATGTCACCCCAATGACCCCGATTCACCCTATGCTGAATGGTTAGCTGTAGCTAAATTTTCATACATGCTCTACCTCTACTTTACTCTACTGATCGGTACGTTACTGTTTACATGTATGATCCAAGACAAAATCCAATACCACAAAATAATCAGTTCAAATCAAAAGATTTTTTAAAATGCAACTGTTCACTTTCAGAACAACTAAATACAAAACACGGCAATACACAAAAGAATGACATTCGATACTATGGTCTTAGAATGAATGTTTTCTTGTTTTCATTGTAGCAAACTGGTCAATGACATCGTCAAAATCTGTTTGTCTTGTAAGCTCGTTTTCAATGGACAGCACAGCCAGATCCGACAGTCTCGACTGGCTCATGGTTGACGTAATTTTCTGTTGCTAATTTTCCGGTGTCCAATTTTCTGTTGCATCATTTTCTGGGTACCATTTAATTACCAATGATGTTTGAAAGTATTTTTCACAACAAAAATGTTCTATTTAACTTTTAAGCATTTTTCGGAACATTGTAAATCAACTGCATTCTTTTAAAGGTTACCTAGAGAATTTATGCAATTTTTTTTGTTTTTCTTTATACAAGTAAAATAAATTTACATCGTATTTTGATGTTATTATGATTTTAGTTTTAGTGATAATTTAAAAACAATAAATATTTATCATTAGTACCAATAATGGAAAATTAAGTTAAAAATTTAAAAGGATTGGAAAATAGGCACAAATTTTTCCGTTTCCGATACCCCAAAAAGATTCCGATTAATCGTCCCAACACTAGTAGATATATTCAAAAGTATATCGCTCACTCAATGGAAAATTCTATCGCAGCGAATTGATACACAGGCAAGACTGAAATTGTTGCACTTTTGGCTTCGTATTTCGCTTTGTTGTTATTAATGATGCAGAGTTTAAACACCATATCATCCGATAAAATGTTACAACAATGTCTCTTGTTAGTAACCAAGATTGTAGCAATTGAAACACATGAAAGCTGAAAACATTGCTATTTTTCCTACTCACAAATTTCCCGACAATTTATTAGAAAATTTCTGACGGGGGACAAAACTGGGGGGTCATAAATTATTTCTGGGGGGTCATATGCCCGCCTACGAAACCCTGTGTCTCCACCACTGTTTTCAGACTATTTTTGGCACCTTAGCCTGGTTGAAAAATTTTGTTGGGGGTGACATTGTGTCACCCCTCCTGTGCTGGCACCCATTTACCCACACATATACATATGAGCATACGCATACATGCGCATAAACATATATACCTAAAACCCTACATTTCTATACAATTACATACACCCATTTAAACAAATAAACAATGTATCCCTGTATCTATCCGTCTAGCTATACATACATACATATATATGCATATATATATATATATATATATGGGTATATACATACCAAAACATACGCACATATATATACACACATCTCTACATATACCTACATCCATATACGTATACACGAATATACATATACACACATACGCATGCATATACATCCATACATATACATACATATACCTATACACACACACCTAAATATATAACTATATATACACGCAGCTAAGTACATACATACATACATATATACATACACATATACATGCATATACACACATATATATATATACACATATACCTACATACATACATATACATACATATAAATTAGAATTTAAAAACTAAATAAGTAAAATTTCAACAATTTCGGAGTAAAAAAAAAATATATATACATAGCGCATCACATAAACATACACAATGATCTATATAGAGATAAACAAAATAAACATAATAGTCATTCCGTTAAAATGTCATGCCCGATGTTTTGAACCAAGATGGAACTGACATAAGTGACAGAAAGTTACAAAACGGTGTTTATGTTTTGAATCGTTTCTTATGTCTACATTTAGAAAATATCTCATTACGAAGATTCAGCAGTTCATCTTGATTCTTATCTTTGATAATAAAAATTTTTTCCGCCATGCACAGATCACACCGATCGCGGAAGTTATTAGGTGTTCTGGCTCTTGATAGGTATCTCCATTTCAAAAGTGGGGTTAATCCCTTATCCACCAGATCCCAGTAGTGTTTGGATAAGGAAGTTTGACTTCTGAGGCATCTATATCTAAAAGAGCGTCTATGGTTGTATAGACGCTGCTTCCAATCACCGGCGGATATACCTATATATCTTTTTTCTCGTTTATATTTTCCTCGGGAAAGATTGTTGTCTCGTATATTACATTTTCATAGTTACATTTACCCCCGATTGGACAATGATCTTTATTCCTACAATTGCAGGTAGGGTTACTCGATT
Source organism: Acanthosepion lycidas (assembly GCA_963932145.1). Taxonomy (NCBI): domain Eukaryota; kingdom Metazoa; phylum Mollusca; class Cephalopoda; order Sepiida; family Sepiidae; genus Acanthosepion; species Acanthosepion lycidas. The sequence goes on from OZ010615.1 coordinate 3,341,149, forward strand.
GAGTTACATTACTATGGTAGTTTCTAAGTATTCTGCAATTATGGGAAAATATGATTTTCTCCATATTTCTAACGCATGAGTAACTAATTTTCAGCGTCTTCCTATTGAAAATTTTACATAATGGATGTTTTCTGTGAAAATGTTTATCAATTAATTTCAGAAAAAAACTTCCTATATCAATGTTAGAGAGCTTGCAATATGGTGGGTTGAACCATATTACCTTCCTCTTTCTATTTTTAGTTCTGTTATTATTCTGATTTACAAGTTCTCCGTTATAGTCTAATTCCTGTCTATTTTTGAGGGCCTGATTGTATATAAATTTATTATCATTAAAGATTTTTTGGCTAGCTTATTTATTCTCGTATTCACAGTTTTGGGGATGTGGTCTATCACATGTTTAGGGTGGTTAGAGTGGACATTGATATATAGGGGTGTTTGATCAACTTTATGGAAGGGTTTAAAGGTATCATTTGATAAATTGAGTGTAATATCCAAAAAGTTGACTATTTTCAGGTTGGAAGATATTTCAATTTTAAGGCCTAAGTATTTGAAGGCCCTAATTATCTTCTTATGTAAGCTGGAAGTAAAGGGACCATTGCTATTTGGGACAATGATTAGGCCGTCATTTCTTCGAAATAGAAGGGTAAAAATCCAAGATGTCAAATTGGATGAAAGTGGCTCTTCTTTTGCTAGGGATCTTTCGGAACCATTTAATCGTCTCGGCCGAGTCTTTCCAAAGGTTAGCAGGGTATATCTCCAGGACACATGAAGTTATTTTCTTGATAATACTCTTGGAAATTAATCCCAACTCAGATTTGGAGGGATTAATTAGACGGAACTGCAAGCTATTGATGAAGTTCGGCTTATGATCTTTGAAGAGAATGTATGCATCTTTCAAACTAAATTTGCACATTCTGTCAGCAACTCCACATTTGTTAGCAAATTTGCAGATGTCTTCATTGATAGATGATAAGGTGCTATTGTCTTTGTCTTTTTTATAAGAGCTGGTAATTTTGTCAGTGACGATTTTGTCATATTCAGAAGGTGTAACTTTATAGAAATTTTTGGATTTGTCGGCTTTAATCCATAATTTATTGGATTTTTTTATGTTTTTAATGTCTCTACCAATTTTAGTCTGGAAGTAGTTGTTATAATTCTTGAACTTAATCTTTTTAATTAAATCGATCAGATCCCCTTCGAATGGTACAAGTAGCTTGTCACAAGGTGGAGTTTTCTGGGATTTCAGGTTATACGTTTCAGAATTTAATTCTTGGTCATTTTTGGGATTATGGGAGAAAAAAGTTTTCCACCTCATTCTTTTAATAAGGTCAATGATACTTTCTGTAAGGCAGACAGAGAAAAGGTGCAATGAAGGGTAAGGAATGTTTTTCAAGGAATAATCCGGAGTAAATTTTTCCATTTCCATCTAAATAGGTCGGAATAAAAGCAGTTTAACAGGAAGTATACCAAGGAGAGCTCAACTTGTAATGGTAAGGAGCAATATATTGATAATATTAGTGGTAAATATACATATATATGCAAAATCCACAGGTGCATATACATACATGTATATTTTTAGAATAAAAAATTCCGAGAGGATAGAATCCAGGTAGAACTCAATGTCCAGGACAGAGTAAGGATATAATAAAAAGGCTTAAACATTAATATTCCATGGTCATAATTTATTCCATTGGAATCGTAAATACGATCCAATTCATCAGACCTACAAATTCAAAAAGAAAACTGAAAAAAACTACACCGGAAATAAAAATAGAATTTAGAGAGAGTGTAAGTATGAGAGTGTGGGACGAATGTTAGTTCTAAAGAGATGGGTAATATACGAGTGAATTTAACAGAGAGGGGTGTGAGTGGAAGGGGGAAAATGATTGTTGTCGGATGTCTAATTAAAGATACATTTCGTGGTGACATACACACACCATGGCCGATCTAATGTTAAAGACCAGAATAAGAAGGAGGGAGAGGTAAGGAAAGAAGTGGTGGGGAAGAAAGATGGGGCGGGTGAAATTAAAATTGAAAGGGACGCTGCGTAATTGAGAAAATTTGACAAAAATAATATCGACTACAGGTTACAAATCAAATATAAACATATAAAGAATAAATATGACGATTATCTAATCTAGCAAGGACCTATATTTTTATGTTCAAAACGCATGCAAATACACACATACACAATAACTTATACACGTATATACATACACATCGCTGTGTACCTACATACACACATACATATACCCATGTACACATATACACATATATCCACATATTCACACATACATATACATACACACACACATATACATATATCTGATTCAATATCTTAGCTCTATCTCTGATACTAAGCACTTTCTAATAATTACCGCGCTTATGATATACAAATAATTACACCTACATATATACATATACACATACATATATACACACACACACATATATATATATATATACACACACATACATATATACACACACATCTACACACATACATACATGTATATACCCACACACATACATACATACATATATATATATATATATATATATGTATACATATACACACACACACACATATATATATATACACAATATCTTGATAGAACCTGAGCCTCTCCCAAACTATAGGACTGAGTCTGTCCTGCTATTTACCCACAGCTGGAGGACAAAGAGACGGATTTATACCTTTCCTAAGAGTATTAGCATGTAAGTGAACATAATGAACTCAAATGAAATTCAAAGTCAGCTTTCCAATTCCTCAATTCGAGCTGATATACACTACACCACTTTGCCTCATACAAGGCAGCATGTGGTTTGAATTCAGAATTTTTCTTTCTCTCAGACTATCCATTACTCAGCCATGCCACATAATACTAAATTTAAAATTAGTCTAATGTGTATTCTTTGGAGAAAAATTGTGTTATTTCAGAATAAAGTGTTGCTGCTGACACTGGAGTTTGAACACAGATCACCAGAGAGCAAACATAGGCAATCCCATTTTGAATAAGTAGAACATGTGATGGTAAAGGAAATGCATATATGGGAATTTGTGTGGCATCTAAGTGATCACTATACAGATTACTATTCAGATCACTATTTAGTCGTTACTTTTTGAGCAAGTATTATCAAGCAAGTACTATTAGTGTGAGTGATATTTGAAGGCATCTGACACCAATATTGTTCAATGGCGTTACTATAGTTCTATCTGTGATTACAATGTCTCTACTAAAATGAGCATTACGAAAGTGACAACAAGTATTCGTTGACATTACATAAGTGGCAACAATTGTTTGCTGACATCACAAAAAATTTGTCCCTCATAATCAAAAGATCTGAAACCCATTAACATCATAAGGGCATCACATGTATTGCAGCCAGAGTAGCAGTGGTGTTTTCTGGACAAGATAGCCTGAGGGAGGCTAACTCTCTCCAGGCTAGGTTTGAAATTTTCATTCTCCTCAACCAGTTGCCATCCAAAGCTATAAGACTCAGTCTGTTCTGTTTTCTGGACAAGATAGCCTGAGGGAGGCTAACTCTCTCCAGGCTAGGTTTGAAATCTTCATTCTTCTCAACCAGTTGCCATCCAAAGCTATAAGACTCAGTCTGTTCTGTTTTCTGGACAAGATAGCCTGAGGGAGGCTAACTCTCTCCAGGCTAGGTTTGAAATCTTCATTCTCCTCAACCAGTTGCCATCCAAAGCTATAAGACTCAGTCTGTTCTGTTTTCTAGACAAGATAGCCTGAGGGAGGCTAACTCTCTCCAGGCTAGGTTTGAAATCTTCATTCTCCTCAACCAGTTGCCATCCAAAGCTATAAGACTCAGTCTGTTCTGTTTTCTGGACAAGATAGCCTGAGGGAGGCTAACTCTCTCCAGGCTAGGTTTGAAATCTTCATTCTCCTCAACCAGTTGCCATCCAAAGCTATAAGACTCAGTCTGTTCTGTTTTCTAGACAAGATAGCCTGAGGGAGGCTAACTCTCTCCAGGCTAGGTTTGAAATCTTCATTCTCCTCAACCAGTTGCCATCCAAAGCTATAAGACTCAGTCTGTTCTGTTTTCTGGACAAGATAGCCTGAGGGAGGCTAACTCTCTCCAGGCTAGGTTTGAAATCTTCATTCTCCTCAACCAGTTGCCATCCAAAGCTATAAGACTCAGTCTGTTCTGTTTTCTGGACAAGATAGCCTGAGGGAGGCTAACTCTCTCCGGGCTAGGTTTGAAATCTTCATTCTCCTCAACCAGTTGCCATCCAAAGCTATAAGACTCAGTCTGTTCTGTTTTCTGGACAAGATAGCCTGAGGGAGGCTAACTCTCTCCGGGCTAGGTTTGAAATCTTCATTCTCCTCAACCAGTTGCCATCCAAAGCTATAAGACTCAGTCTGTTCTGTTTTCTGGACAAGATAGCCTGAGGGAGGCTAACTCTCTCCGGGCTAGGTTTGAAATCTTCATTCTCCTCAACCAGTTGCCATCCAAAGCTATAAGACTCAGTCTGTTCTGTTTTCTGGACAAGATAGCCTGAGGGAGGCTAACTCTCTCCAGGCTAGGTTTGAAATCTTCATTCTCCTCAACCAGTTGCCATCCAAAGCTATAAGACTCAGTCTGTTCTGTTTTCTGGACAAGATAGCCTGAGGGAGGCTAACTCTCTCCGGGCTAGGTTTGAAATCTTCATTCTCCTCAACCAGTTGCCATCCAAAGCTATAAGACTCAGTCTGTTCTGTTTTCTAGACAAGATAGCCTGAGGGAGGCTAACTCTCTCCAGGCTAGGTTTGAAATCTTCATTCTCCTCAACCAGTTGCCATCCAAAGCTATAAGACTCAGTCTGTTCTGTTTTCTAGACAAGATAGCCTGAGGGAGGCTAACTCTCTCCAGGCTAGGTTTGAAATCTTCATTCTCCTCAACCAGTTGCCATCCAAAGCTATAAGACTCAGTCTGTTCTGTTTTCTGGACAAGATAGCCTGAGGGAGGCTAACTCTCTCCAGGCTAGGTTTGAAATCTTCATTCTCCTCAACCAGTTGCCATCCAAAGCTATAAGACTCAGTCTGTTCTGTTTTCTGGACAAGATAGCCTGAGGGAGGCTAACTCTCTCCGGGCTAGGTTTGAAATCTTCATTCTCCTCAACCAGTTGCCATCCAAAGCTATAAGACTCAGTCTGTTCTGTTTTCTGGACAAGATAGCCTGAGGGAGGCTAACTCTCTCCGGGCTAGGTTTGAAATCTTCATTCTCCTCAACCAGTTGCCATCCAAAGCTATAAGACTCAGTCTGTTCTGTTTTCTGGACAAGATAGCCTGAGGGAGGCTAACTCTCTCCGGGCTAGGTTTGAAATCTTCATTCTCCTCAACCAGTTGCCATCCAAAGCTATAAGACTCAGTCTGTTCTGTTTTCTGGACAAGATAGCCTGAGGGAGGCTAACTCTCTCCAGGCTAGGTTTGAAATCTTCATTCTCCTCAACTAGTTGCCATCCAAAGCTATAAGACTCAGTCTGTTCTGTTTTCTGGACAAGATAGCCTGAGGGAGGCTAACTCTCTCCGGGCTAGGTTTGAAATCTTCATTCTCCTCAACCAGTTGCCATCCAAAGCTATAAGACTCAGTCTGTTCTGTTTTCTGGACAAGATAGCCTGAGGGAGGCTAACTCTCTCCAGGCTAGGTTTGAAATCTTCATTCTCCTCAACCAGTTGCCATCCAAAGCTATAAGACTCAGTCTGTTCTGTTTTCTGGACAAGATAGCCTGAGGGAGGCTAACTCTCTCCAGGCTAGGTTTGAAATCTTCATTCTCCTCAACCAGTTGCCATCCAAAGCTATAAGACTCAGTCTGTTCTGTTTTCTGGACAAGATAGCCTGAGGGAGGCTAACTCTCTCCGGGCTAGGTTTGAAATCTTCATTCTCCTCAACCAGTTGCCATCCAAAGCTATAAGACTCAGTCTGTTCTGTTTTCTGGACAAGATAGCCTGAGGGAGGCTAACTCTCTCCAGGCTAGGTTTGAAATCTTCATTCTCCTCAACCAGTTGCCATCCAAAGCTATAAGACTCAGTCTGTTCTGTTTTCTGGACAAGATAGCCTGAGGGAGGCTAACTCTCTCCGGGCTAGGTTTGAAATCTTCATTCTCCTCAACCAGTTGCCATCCAAAGCTATAAGACTCAGTCTGTTCTGTTTTCTGGACAAGATAGCCTGAGGGAGGCTAACTCTCTCCGGGCTAGGTTTGAAATCTTCATTCTCCTCAACCAGTTGCCATCCAAAGCTATAAGACTCAGTCTGTTCTGTTTTCTAGACAAGATAGCCTGAGGGAGGCTAACTCTCTCCAGGCTAGGTTTGAAATCTTCATTCTCCTCAACCAGTTGCCATCCAAAGCTATAAGACTCAGTCTGTTCTGTTTTCTGGACAAGATAGCCTGAGGGAGGCTAACTCTCTCCAGGCTAGGTTTGAAATCTTCATTCTCCTCAACCAGTTGCCATCCAAAGCTATAAGACTCAGTCTGTTCTGTTTTCTGGACAAGATAGCCTGATGGAGGCTAACTCTCTCCGGGCTAGGTTTGAAATCTTCATTCTCCTCAACCAGTTGCCATCCAAAGCTATAAGACTCAGTCTGTTCTGTTTTCTGGACAAGATAGCCTGAGGGAGGCTAACTCTCTCCGGGCTAGGTTTGAAATCTTCATTCTCCTCAACCAGTTGCCATCCAAAGCTATAAGACTCAGTTTGTTCTGTTTTCTGGACAAGATAGCCTGAGGGAGGCTAACTCTCTCCGGGCTAGGTTTGAAATCTTCATTCTCCTCAACCAGTTGCCATCCAAAGCTATAAGACTCAGTCTGTTCTGTTTTCTGGACAAGATAGCCTGAGGGAGGCTAACTCTCTCCGGGCTAGGTTTGAAATCTTCATTCTCCTCAACCAGTTGCCATCCAAAGCTATAAGACTCAGTCTGTTCTGTTTTCTGGACAAGATAGCCTGAGGGAGGCTAACTCTCTCCAGGCTAGGTTTGAAATTTTCATTCTCCTCAACCAGTTGCCATCCAAAGCTATAAGACTCAGTCTGTTCTGTTTTCTGGACAAGATAGCCTAAGGGAGGCTAACTCTCTCCAGGCTAGGTTTGAAATCTTCATTCTCCTCAACCAGTTGCCATCCAAAGCTATAAGACTCAGTCTGTTCTGTTTTCTGGACAAGATAGCCTGAGGGAGGCTAACTCTCTCCGGGCTAGGTTTGAAATCTTCATTCTCCTCAACCAGTTGCCATCCAAAGCTATAAGACTCAGTCTGTTCTGTTTTCTGGACAAGATAGCCTGAGGGAGGCTAACTCTCTCCGGGCTAGGTTTGAAATCTTCATTCTCCTCAACCAGTTGCCATCCAAAGCTATAAGACTCAGTCTGTTCTGTTTTCTGGACAAGATAGCCTGAGGGAGGCTAACTCTCTCCGGGCTAGGTTTGAAATCTTCATTCTCCTCAACCAGTTGCCATCCAAAGCTATAAGACTCAGTCTGTTCTGTTTTCTGGACAAGATAGCCTGAGGGAGGCTAACTCTCTCCGGGCTAGGTTTGAAATCTTCATTCTCCTCAACCAGTTGCCATCCAAAGCTATAAGACTCAGTCTGTTCTGTTTTCTGGACAAGATAGCCTGAGGGAGGCTAACTCTCTCCAGGCTAGGTTTGAAATTTTCATTCTCCTCAACCAGTTGCCATCCAAAGCTATAAGACTCAGTCTGTTCTGTTTTCTGGACAAGATAGCCTGAGGGAGGCTAACTCTCTCCAGGCTAGGTTTGAAATTTTCATTCTCCTCAACCAGTTGCCATCCAAAGCTATAAGACTCAGTCTGTTCTGTTTTCTGGACAAGATAGCCTGAGGGAGGCTAACTCTCTCCGGGCTAGGTTTGAAATCTTCATTCTCCTCAACCAGTTGCCATCCAAAGCTATAAGACTCAGTCTGTTCTGTTTTCTGGACAAGATAGCCTGAGGGAGGCTAACTCTCTCCAGGCTAGGTTTGAAATCTTCATTCTCCTCAACCAGTTGCCACCCAAAGCTATAGGACTCAGTCTGTTCAAATATTTATTTATAGCTGTGGTAAGAAGAGATGGATTCATCATACCTTTCCTAAAAGCATTAGCATGTAAATGAGCTCTACAGAATTCTGCTATCTATTAGTCAACCATGACAAATAATACTAAATTTAAAATTAGCCTCATGTGTATTCGAGCATTTTTATTCCATTTGTGTTGTCAGAGAATGAAGTTAATATTACAAACTTGTTTTCTTTTCTTATAAATCAAATATTCACAGCTCAATGACAATATAAATTCCATGGCCTATTGATTTCCTTGTGATACTTAAGTAAAGTGACAGGCGTTATTTTGATGGGGATTGTGTTTGTAATCACATATTTAAAGTTTACATCCTGAATTGGATTTTATATCACATTGACATTACACAGTGATTACATTTTAAAGTTAAGCCATTTGTGAAAAAAGTGAGTGCTTGAATGGAATTAAAGTGTTATATTTCATGTTCACACGTCACATCCAATGGTAGATTAAAAGAATATTAGTTTCAGAAGAGCTGTTAACAGACGTACCAATAGTACTAATATACTAATACTGGGGAAAGCAGTAGAACATAGTTTCAATCGATGGACCTTTGGATTAGAACTTGTAGAAGTAGTTGTAATATATAGGCACAGACACAAGTGTGTGTATATACTTACATGCACGTGTATTAACAAACACATTTTTACATATACATACATGTATACACACACACGTATATATATATCCACCAGCTCTAGTCACCTGCTCTCCACACATACTCCCACACATGTATATATACAAATACAAAACCAGACATATATATATATATATATATATATATACATACATATATAAATGTACTCAAATACTGATATATATATATATATATATACACACACACACATATAAATGTACTCAAATACTGATATATATATATATATACACACACACACATATAAATGTACTCAAATACTGATATATATATATATATACACACACACACATAAATGTACTCAAATACTTATATATATATATATATATATATATATATATATATATATACACACACACACACACATAAACAGACTCCAATATATATATATATATATATATATATATATATATAAAACAGTGATCTGTGTGTCAGTGTTTGTATATATATATATATATATATATATATATATATATATATATATATGCACTTATATAAACAAAGATACACATATACACACATATTCATATATATAAACAAAGACACATGTATACACACACGAATATATATAAACAAAGACACGTATATATATATATATGTGTGTGTGTGTGTGTGTGTATATATATATATATATATGTGTGTGTGTGTGTATATATATATATATATATATATATATATATATATATATATATATACACTGCGTGCCAAATTATTATCGAGATAACTTTTTTTCCAATATTTCAAAAAACGTCCAATCAATTCACACAAAATTTTCACACAATGTTGGCAACACTGACCTGCGCAATCACTGGAATCTTCGTAGTGATCTGCACAATGAAAACAAACTGCCACCATATTTGTTATCAGCACAGTGATTTGAGCGTGCCAAATTATTGGAAAGGTTTAGTAAAATTGCCAGAATTTAGCAAACAAAACATTTATTAATGTTGTAATGTGAATGTTTATGATCAAAAGAAGCTAATAAATAAGATAATCAAACAAATAATAACAGATACAAACAAAGGCACAGTTTTAAACAAATTAATAGGGAATGTGCTTTCCCTGTTTTGAAATTACTTGAAGAAGTTGACGATCCATAGAATTTGTTAATTATAGGATGTCATCTGCTGTAATGCCACGATATATGTCAAGAATTGCTTCCCACAACTCAGTGTTGCTCCTGAATTGTCATCTGTTGGCGTACAGTCTTCGCTTCATGATGCTCCAAAGGTTTTCGATTGGGTTCAAATCTGGAGAATTTGCAGGCCACTTCATTTTTCAAGGTCCATCGAAGCCTAACTGCTTCAAATATTCAGTAGTCTTGTGAGCAGCATGTGGGGGAGCATTATCTTGCATAAAAACAATGGCCCTTCTGAAGGTAACTCTTTGCCTTTTCATCCACGGTTCAAGATGCTTCTTCATAAATGCTATGTATGCATCAGCAGTCATTTTGACGCCATCTGGTAATCTCCATGGGCCCACTAATGTTTTTTCCAATAATACCACCCCAAATCATTATGCCTCCACCGCCTTCTTGGCGTCTCAAACGCTGATGGCGATTCTGTCCGTTCATTACCCAACCTTTGCACCATCTATCTGGTTCATCAAATGTTGCTCCAGTTTCGTCTGTGAACAAAACTTTAGAGAAGTCAATATTGTACACGGCCCGTTTCAATCAATTTTGAATGTGATTTCTCATCAATGGAGGCTTCAATACAGGTTTGACTGTTGTTGCTATTTCCCTCAGATACCGACACCGAGTACTTTTAGACACAGTAGGATACCCAATGCAACTGAAAAGCTCTTGACTGGTAAGTCTAGGGTTCTTCATGGCCTCTCGGTTAAGTCGTGATATGAGACAACGTGAAATAACCCTTGGCTTGCCTTTATCTGCCCTATTGCGTACTTGTATAGGGTCGGCGGTGAACTTTTTCACTGTTTGATGACACCTCCCTATCATTTTAGAAATTTCTAGGGTAGATTTACCTTTTAAGAGTTCTGAGGTGATAGTTTTCTTTTCAGCATCAGTTAAACTGCTTTTACGGCCCATCTTTTCACTAAATTCTTACACTTTTATAATAATTTGGCACGCTCAAATCACCATGCTGAAAACAAATATGGCGCCAATTTGTTTACATTGCGCGGATCAGTACGAAAATTCCAGTGATTGCGCAGGTCAGTGTTGCCAACATTGTATGAAAATTTTGTGTGAATTGATTGGACGGTTTTTGAAATATTTGAAAGAAAGTTATCTCAATAATAATTTGGCACGCAGTATATATATCTCCAAGTATAGGATTGGTGTAGATGAAATAAACTCCAATAACCAAAAAATACTATATTTGGAGAGTGCTCAATACAGAGTAGAGCAAATATTATTTATTGAAAAATTATAACATAAGCATGTTATAAAATTACTACAAAAATAGCCATTTTGTTTCAACACTTCTGATGTCTTATCAAGTGATGGCGTTGAATATAGAATAAAAAGTTTTAAAAGGTTAAAATCGACCAAACACCCCTCAATAGGGAGTAACACTGTTACATAAGCTGCAATTACCAATCAAAATATAAGTATATGAGAATTCAAAAAAATCAGCAACAAACCTTGATTACAATAATTAATGTCTTAATGTTAAGGTTAGACTAAAATAGAAATCATTCAACTAATATTAAATTTTACTATAAAATTGAAAATTAAAAATGACCAATTTTAAATTTAATCTGTATTCAGTTTAAAATACAAGATTTATTAAAGTTGGAACTGAGGAAAAAATACAGAAATTTACTAAATATCAGAAATATACTAAAAATACCGGAATTTTGCTAATTTTAACCAGAATTTTGGTTAGTATGCTAAAAATACCAGAATTTTGCTAATATACTAAAAATACCAGAATTTTGGTAAATATACTAAAAATACCGGAATTTTGTGAAATATCTTAAAATTACTAGAATTACCAAATTTTTAGTGTATATAGCAAAATTCCGGTATTTTTAGTATAATTACCAAAATTTTGGTATTTTTAGTACACTTACCAAAATTCCGGTATTTTTTGTATATTTAGCAAAATTCAGGTATTTTGAATACATTTATGAAAATTCTGGTATTTAATATATTTACCACAATTCCGGTATTTTGTATGATGCCTATTGTCCAAGAAAGAATCTCCCTTTGCTACACTGGGGTTCAATGACTGGAAACACATCAATTTTATTGTAGAACATGAGTATGGAGAAGAACATTGAAAGTTCATGACAAGCATATTTGATAAGGCATAAAGAAACTGGAAATGTAGATTCTTTATTATTTGAACAATATCACTCAGAGCAGGAATATTGGCAGAAAGTGTTGGCACATGTGGTTTCTGTAATTCACTTTCTTGTCTTTAGAAAATCAGAATATTTGGGTCAGCAAAAAAATGGCAATTATTTAGGTATACTACATCTGCTGAATGAGTTTGTCTCTTTGTTGAAAGAACATTTCAAAATGTATGAAATCCTGGAAAAGGGAATCCATCATATCTGCAAATATTTGTAAGGAATATAATTGACTAATGGGACAACAGGTTCTTTGTACTATTCTTGAAATATTAAAAATGGTCAAAGTATTACTCAATTAGTGTCTATTCCCCTTCAGACATCTTACAGACAGATTAACTGACATTTATTGTGATATATTAAAGACTGTGAGCCTGTGGAATGTTTCTTGATGTTAATCTCCATCTATTCTCACGGAGCAAAGGATCTAACAGACATTATTAGTGGCTTTCTTAATGAGAACAAGTGGTCAAGTGTCTGTCTGACAAGGTCTTTTCCTAGAGATGATATCAATACATTCCACCGATGAGTAGAACTAGCAAAAAATGAATACAGATGCTGAACAAAGTCAAAGAAATTTACAGTCTGTAGACAACACTCTGCTATTTTTACTCCCATCAAATTCAGAGTGTGTCCAGCACAGAGGACATAGATAGCAAACTTGTTGAATTGATGAATCTGTGCATGCAATTGTCCAAACATATTTGAGGCATTATCGTATGACTAACCATGCCAGTGTGATAGTGGGATTTTGTTCTCATTAAGAAAACCCATAATAATATCTGTTAAATCCTAATATGTTTGTGAGTTCATAGACAAAAGACTTAGTTAATTCATTCTATTGTGTTCATGGACAAGTCCTTAGTTGGCAGTTGCTGGCTCTCTCTTCTATTGTCTGCATGTGCATACACACATGTAGATTAAGTTGGCCTCCAAAATTGTTGTGAGCCTTGAGAAGTAGTATGCTTCTATTTTTATATTTTTAAGGGGATTCAAAATTTAATATCACATAGGGGTGTGAACTTTTTGAATACAAGGTTTTCCTTAGTTAGAAAATAATTTCATAGAGACTTACAAAAATCTTTTCCTTGAATTTGCAGGAGTGGTGAAAGGAGTTAATATTGTTATTTTTGATCCAAAAGTAAAACGTGGTATGTTTACAACTATGTCTGCAAATATTTTGGCTCTATTTGCTCTAGTAATGATAGTTTATCAAATAAAACTTATGATGGGATTTTATTGTTTGAAAAATATATATATGGTTTAATTCCTATAGCATCTACTGTCAGTAATATATATAGTTCATGTACACAGTAATTACCAAGAAATATACATTTTTTTCCACAAAATTTATAATTGTACCATTTTACCCATATTTTAATTTTAATTATTTTATTTATTTTTTATTTTATTTTATTTATTATGAAAATTAAATAATAGTTGTTTAGTTGTGAGTAAATCCCTTTTTTCTTCTGGTAACTTATGTTTTTGACCCAGTCCACCACTTAAGTGAAACACTAGTCATCCAATTTTGTTTTGATGAAAAAAAGAAAATATTTGAAAATTTCAGGGAATCTGTTTCCTACAGCAACAAAATAGCTTTTAAAAAAAAGATAAAACATAAAAAGCAAAATAAAAAGAAAGTCTGGAAAAGAAAGGCTTAATTTTGAGGAGAAAAGAGCAAAAAAGATGCTCTTTAAAAAAAAAATAAGAGAATTGTAATCTATACAGAAAAACGGAAAGATGCCAATGTAAGCAGCAAATGGTTGTCGGAAGGAAAATGTTTACAAAGATAATATTTAGTGGCACAAATACTGAAAGAAGCTCACAAAAATAGATTAGGATTAGATTAGGGATTTTATCTATGGCCGTCAGATTAACAATGACTTTGCAAAAAAAAAGAAAAAAGAAAATCTAATTTTCCCTTTCTGTTATTCCTCTAACTTTTGTCCAAAAATGTACTTATTTTCTAGGCTTATGGCCATATGACATTGAAACAGTGGTTCTCCTCTGATTACTTAAAGTTAAGCTGTGTCGAGCCTGATCAGTATCTTGATTCGTGACCACTAAGGTTCATTCACTGGACACCATTTTTAACCATTAAGCTGAATAATTTTGGTACCAAGCATGATTACCATATGAAAGGCTTTACGTCCACATCAAATTAAAAAAGTGGTTCTTATCCAATCACCAAAGTTAAGCAATATCGAGCCTAGTCAGTGTCTAGATGCATGACCACTTGGATTCATTTACAGGAAGCCATTTTTAATTTCTTTTATGTGCCATGTTCCTTCAGCACGTAGGCAATCATAGCCCTCCACATCATCTAGCCCTTTATAGCTCTTAATAAGTTTTTTCTTTTTGCTATTTCTTCCATCCATTTACTCAAACTCATCAAGTATGTTTCACACTGCTTTCTTCAGTCCCTCAATCTGTCCTGTGAGTACCAGGTTTTCCAAGCCCTCCTTCCTCATTATGTGACCCAGAAATTTCAACTGCTTCTTTCTGATGTTAAGTATAAGTTTCCATTTGTTTTTGTTTCCATTTTCTCTAAAACCTTGTTGTTGCTCACATGTTCAGTCCATGGTATCCTCAGCATCTTTCTGTAGAACCACATTTCTTTTGCTTCAAGTCTCTTCATCTGAAAAAAATGGCTGAATAAGTTTAGTACTAAGCATGATTTCCATATGAAAGTGTTTATGGCCACATCACATTGAAACAGTAGTTCTCATCTGATTTCCAAAGTTAAGCAATGTCAATTCTGGTCAATATCTAGAAGGTTGACAACTTGGGTTCATTCAATGGAAGCCATTCTTAACCATTTAACAGCTGAATATGTTTGCTACTAAGTATGTTTTCACATGAAAGAGCTTATGGCTACATCACATTGAAACACTGTTTCTCATCCACTCACTAAAGTTAAGCAATGTCTGGCCTGGTCAGTATCTAGACTGGTGACTGCTTGGGTTCAGGAAGCCATTTTAACCAGTTATCTGGAAAAGCAGTTGTATACAGGTGAATGATTTTGGTACTAAGTATGATTTCCATATGAAAAGGATTATAGCGACATCACATTAAACACCAAAGTTAAGCAATGTTGAACTTGGACGCTATCTAGATGAGTGACGACTTGGGAATACCTGATGGTGAAAACTTAGTTGTACCAGTAGTTTGATGGATAACAGCTCTGAATCAAAAATTGGAGAGCCAAGTTCTAGTTCTAGTCATGTTTGTTATACCACTGCAAAAGGTATGAATCCACAACTACACTACCCCCACTATGGATCAAATACTAGGACCTGTATCAGTAAAATCATTATATATATATATATATATATATATATATATATATATATATAATTATTTATTTAAAAAAATTTATAACATAAATATATTATAAAATCACTACAAAAATAGCCATTTTGTTTCAACACCCTCTGTGTCTTATCAAGTGATGACGTTGAATGTAAAATAAATGGTTTTAAAAGTTTCAAATTAATTAACAATCCTTCGCAAGGGGAAAACATTGTTACAAAGGCTAGATATATAAAAAACAAAAAAACTAACAAATTTACAATCCAAAAATATTTTGGGGCTTTAAATAACATTCAAAGAGTTGATAAGCTGTAAAAAATCAATTCAATCAGACCGTATTTTCTTATGTTATCAGACGTTCATTACCTCTCACACTGTTCTATAATCCTCCACCCAATAGATAGTATATTTCTCTGTCTGAATTTCTTGGATGTAGAATTATTATTTACGTGTAAACTACTATCTTCACCTTTGTTGTTATTATCACAAAGCTTCAGTCATCGTACACTCTGACCTTCTGTTATAGGGGAACACACCTTTTTTTATTGTTAATAGACTCTCCCACCTATAATAAGTAGGAGTAGTAGCAGTCGCTGAATTGGCAGTGATTTGGTCAGTCAGTTGATGTCGGACGACTGTTAGTCGGATATTAAAGTATCAGCCACCCCAACTAGATTACTGCGTCATTACCTATTATATCAAGTTCCTAACGTTTTGCACGCCGAACCTATTTTAGGACCGACTTAGTACAAATACAAGCCTCCACTGTGAAACCAATACATAACACCTTCATCAGGGAATTTCAAACTGAACCCATTATTCAAAAAATAGCAAAAATCAAAAAAAAAATAAATAAATAAAAAAATAAAATTAGCATAAAAAACAATAAGTGTGAAGGGAATATGTGCATCAGTTGTTACTTTTCAAGGAGCTGAAAAGTTCTCAGTCTTATCAAGAAGTCCTTAAAAATGAATGAAATTAAATGAAAACATGGCACAGTGGATAAAGGCGTTGGTTAGATCCAGTGAGAGGACACAAAGAGCATGAGTTCAATACCCGGTTAAGGCAGTGGAGAACTTGGAGAGGGGAATTAACAGAAGATAATTGACATCCATTAAACATGGCACATGGAACTAGAACAGTCTACCCTAGTGAGCGAAATAAAGGGTTCAGTTTGACATTCCAATCTCCTGAAATGTTGTGATAAATATGGTGACAAAGATGAGGACACTAGTCTGAATAATGTAAATAGCGTACATAATACCTCATCTCAGTAATATCAAAAGACACAAAACAATGCCTGTTCATATTTTGGGAAATGGTCAGATTGATAACTTTTCAGCAACCCATCAGATGCATTATTACCAATGTATCAAGGCTGGCTTTCATCAGAATAGAAAAAAAACCTTAAAAGACACATGAATATCTATATGGGCCATTTCTGGGATGAGGATTTATTATTTATATTATTTCTACTGGTTCATTGTATTGTGCCAGGAAATGGGAAGGAGGAAAAGGAAACAATTTTTTTTTCTCTTTTTCTTTTCCTTCAGCGGAGGATTAACATGAATGAGAATGTGATGCTTGAGTGCGTTTCTCTGTGTGTGCATGTGGGTGTGTATATGTTTCAGTGAGGGGAATCAAATTGATACTTACCACTTCAAGCCAAGCATGCCACTATTTTCCTGATCAGATAGAAATTTGTGGCTGTGTTTGCTTCCTTTTTTATGGAAGAGTGCATATTGCTAGTAAACCAGAAGTCATCCAGGATTGAACAATAAATTTCCAAGAAGAGTCATATGGTGTATACTTCAGATAGAAAAAATTGTATACCTGATCAGTATCGGCTGGTCACCGTGGAGAGGGGTGTATGATGTTGAAAGACCCAAAACCCCTAATGAACCTCAGCTAGAAACATGTGAACTAAAGCATCCAACAAATATATTTTACAAAATCAGTCCATTAACCACATTCATAAATCTACAATTCATTCATGCATTGAATACTGTTGACATATCTAATGTAGTGCTCTTATATCTCAAGATTCTTAACATTCCATACTTACATGGGTGTCACCCAGGGCTCTAAACTTAGACCTACAAAGTTTCTGATCTTCACCAATGGTTGCCTTGATGCCATCTGTTCCCAAATAGGTATTTATGACACTACAATGTATTCCTGTCTCAATAACAAATCTGATAGACCCAACTAAGTAAACCTGTCAATTGCTCTTGAAAAGGATCTTCAATCAGTGGTTAACTGGGGCAAGGAATGGCTTGTAAATTTTAATGCCTTCAAGACAAAACTATTTTCATTAAATCATCACAGAGAAATTTATTAGCTTGTCCTCAACATGGCTATTGATAAACTCCAGGAGAGCAACATGATGTCTTCTTGACCTCAAGTTTTTGACTGACATGAAATGTGTTTTTTTTAACCACTTCACTCTAAGCAAGGTGGGAATTTCCACTAGCATGCAGGAAGTTACAGAGAATAAGGGAAGCAAGTAAGTTGAAGGGAGTTTCACTGTTGGGAAGTGTAAGAAAAGAAACTGTTGGAATAGAAGTGACAGTTACATTTAACTATTTCAACAGTAAAAGAGTGGAACCTAGATGTGCAGGATGGACTCTGACAAGAAAAACCTTTTGGCATGACAATGAACCAACTTTCCTAGCAGTAGATGCAGCTATTGATTGAATGTAGTTGTTCCACTTCAAGTCAGTTGAAAATATGAGGTGAAGAAGAAATCGAGCATCAATTATGCTGATGGTGGGCAGGGATGTTTCTCTACGGTGATTAAATGAGAGCAGTTTAGTTTTGGAGGCATTAAAATTTACAAGCTGTTTCCTGCCTCTGTTAACCACTCATTAGAGGTCCTTTTCAAGAGCAGCGGCCAGATTAACTTTATCTGCTTGGCTTTGTTATTGAGACAAGAGTAAATTGTAAAGTCATCTGCATAAATGCTTACTTGGGAACTAATGATATTAGGAAGATCACTGATGTAGATCATAAACAGTGTAGGACCGAGGATAGAGCCTTGAGAGACACCCGCATTCATATGAAAGAATCTGGAAGTAAGCCTGTTCAGAATGACTTTCATTTCAAGATTTGATAGGGATGATTGGATTAAATCAATCATCTTATAATACTGTAGCCCTGGAGCTGACATAGAAGACCAATATGCCAGACCCTGTCAAATGCCTTTGAGATATCTAGAGCTACAGCTCAAGCTTTGCCATTATTATCAAGAGCTTGATATATATATTTAGTGATGGTCTGTAACCATGTCAGTGTCAGAACAAGAAAAATGGAATTCATATTGTTTGTCAAAGAATAGGTCATGAGAAGTAATATGCTTAACCACTTTACCATTGATTAAAGCCTTGAATACTCTACCAAAAGTGGTAGGAGACTAATAGGGTGATAGAGGGACCATAAGGTCCTCCAGAGTTCTTAAAAACAGGAACTATGAGACTAATAGGGTGACAGAGGTGTCATAAGGTCCTCCAGAGTTCTTAAAAACAGGAACTATGAGACTAATAGGGTGACAGGGGTGTCATAAGGTCCTCCAGAGTTCTTAAAAACAGGGACTATGAGAATAATAGGGTGATAGAGGTGTCATAAGGTCCTCCAGAGTTCTTAAAAACAGGAACTATGAGACTAATAGGGTGACAGAGGTGTCATAAGGTTCTCCAGAGTTCTTAAAAACAGGAACTATGAGACTAATAGGGTGACAGAGGTGTCATAAGGTCCTCCAGAGTTCTTAAAAACAGGAACTATGAGACTAATAGGGTGACAGAGGTGTCATAAGGTCCTCCAGAGTTCTTAAAAACAGGGACTACGAGATTAATAGGGTGATAGAGGCGTCATAAGGTCCTCCAGAGTTCTTAAAATGAGGAACTATGAGACTAATAGGGTGATAGAGGTGTCATAAGGTTCTCCAAAGTTCTTAAAAACAGGGACTACAGAGGGGGACTTCCAACAAGCAGGAAGCAGTGAGACAATAGCTGTAGAGATTGGAGAGAACTGGAGCTAGCTCAGGAGCACATTTCATTAGGATAACAGCTAGGATCCCGTCACATCCATGGAGTCTAATTTAGAAATGATGTCCAAGACCAATGATGGGGTTATGCATATACCACTCAGTATAAGCTCAGTACTTGGGAGAAAATCATGTGTAAGTACTCCAGATGAGTTGAGGGTTGAGCTGGAATAGAATTTCTGAGCAAAGCATTCAACCTTATCTGCTGTAGATGTTAGAACTTCAAGTTGATAAAATAGAGGAGTTGTTCAACACACTTTTGCAGAGCCGCTAATAGAACCATACTTGTGAGATGCTATATGTTGTTTAATTTTATCAGCAAACAGTAAATTTGCTTCACGTTTGCAAAGAGACATTTGTTGCAATCAGACATGTTGCTCTGGTACAGCTGGGAGAAGTTATTTCTCTAGGCTAAAGCAGCCAAGCATGCAGGTGAAAACCAAGGAGATGAACACATTTTATTATTTCCTTGATGGAATGAAAGCATTGATGCCAGCTTTCCTCCAGGAGGTGAAATCAGACATGCATTTTTTAACAAGATGATTAAGGGACGTCATGAAGGAAATCATAGAATGAGTCCCAATCTGCTCATTAATAACAGAAAGATATTCTGTTGGTGGGAGGTTCTTGGCTGGTGGGAGAGCAGAAGAAGATGTTTACGGACAACCACATGATCAGAGTTGCCAAGAGGGGAGACCTACATAGTACGACATGAGTCAGGAATAGAAGTAAAAAAATAGTTTGAAAAGACAAGAGTGCCCAAAGGGTTTCAGGGGAAACAGATGCGGAAGTCAATCACTTGCATGAGAGATTGAGAAGTTATGGGTTTGGATGTTAGCGAGGTCAGTGACCGCGTCTAAAGCCACCTGGTATAGTGGGCATTAAAGTCACCAAACACGAATATGTTTGCAAACGAGTGTAGGGAAATGGCCTTGTCTATATTATCAGAAATACTATCTAGCTTGCAACAGTCTTAGGAGGAAGGTGGACAGTAGGGAAAAAGATGAAGCTGACTGAGTTAAGTAGACAGAGATGGAGAGACATGTACAAATGGTCTGGAGATTCAAGAGAGAGTTTCCTAGCCAGCAGGAGAGGTTCGTGGAAAATAAACTCCTAGGTCATGCATGTGGACTTCAGTCGTTTCTAAGGTAGCCAGGAATTGAGAAATCAGAGGAGAAGATTGAAGAGTTAAGCTTAGTTTCACAGAGAGCTAGGATGTCTGAAGAGTTTTCAAAGTGGAACGATTCCACACATCAGAAGTTGGTACAAATACCACGAATTTTAGAGAAAGAAAAGTAAAGGCTTTTTTTTTTTGTTGAGGTGGTTTAGGTTTATATCTTTGGTTATTTTATCATCATGATGTGTTAAATTGATAAGGAAAGACCTAGGGTAGTCATAGCAGTGAATCATTTCATGTAACATGTGCAGGAAGGGAACTGGCACAGACTGCAACATTGTGTAGTCTCATGGTTGACTATATCAAATCAATTTATACATCTATTGCAAGGAAAGTTGATTCACTCTGTCATGCTAGAAAATATTTCTCATCAAAATTCATCTGATGGGAGAGAGTGTATAATCTGGTATGATCATCAGTTCGAAAGTCATGATGACTTTGGAATTTGTCCTAAGATAGCCATTGACAACTGAATATACCTGTCTAACCAATTATACTCACAAGGTTTAGGTCAAACTGTGGATTGGTTTTCAGACATTTTTTAAAAGGTGCAGGAAACTGGACTCACATCCACTTAGTCACATTCCTGACAAAACAACATGGGTGAGATACAAACATTCTAAAACAGATATATCTCCATAAATTGTATTATAAAACTTTACTTTTTTACAGATCACTGGAAAAAATTGAAATGTGTTGGTACAATGGCTTCAGAAATGGATAAAAATTCTAGAGTTGATTTTTCAGCAAAATGGAGAAGATAGAAAAATTATTTAAAGGGAGGGCGAGTTACAATGAGAGAAATATAACAAGTGTGTGATATAGTGAGGGGAAGATAGGAAGTGTTTTATATAGAGAGGGGAAGATGGCAATTGTGTGATATAGAGAAGGGGAAGAATGGAAGTGTGTGATATAGAGAGGGGAAGAATGGAAGTGTGTGATCTAGAGAAGGGAAGATAGTAAGTGTGAGATACAGGGAGGGAAAGATAGCAAGAGTGTGAGATACAGGGAGGGAAAGATAGCAAGAGTGTGAGATACAGGGAGGGAAAGATAGCAAGAGTGTGAGATACAGGGAGGGAAAGATAGCAAGAGTGTGAGATACAGGGAGGGAAAGATAGCAAGAGTGTGAGATACAGGGAGGGAAAGATAGCAAGAGTGTGAGATACAGGGAGGGAAAGAGAGCAAGTGTGTGAGATACAGGGAGGGAAAGAGAGCAAGTGTGTGAGATACAGGGAGGGAAAGAGAGCAAGTGTGTGAGATACAGGGAGGGAAAGAGGGCAAATGTATGAGATACAGGGAGGAAAAGAGAGCAAGAGTGTGAGATACAAGGAGGGAAAGATAGCAAGAGTGTGAGATACAAGGAGGGAAAGATAGCAAGAGTGTGAGATACAAGGAGGGAAAGATAGCAAGAGTGTGAGGTACAGGGAGGGAAAGAGAGCAAGTGTGAGATACAGGAAGGGAAAGAGAGCAAGTATGAGATACAGGAAGGGAAAAAGAACAAGTGTGAGATACAGGAAGGGAAAGAGAGCAAGTGTGTGAGATACAGGGAGGGAAAGAGAGCAAGTGTGTGAGATACAGGGAGGAAAAGAGAGCAAGTGTGAGTTACAAGAAGAGAAAGAGAGCAAGTGTGAGGTACATGGAGGGAAAGAGAGCAAGTATGAGATACAGGGAGGGAAAGAGAGCATGTGTGTGAGATACAGGGTGGGAAATAGAGCAAGTGTGAGATACAAGAAGAGAAACAGAGCAAGTGTGAGGTACAGGGAGGGAAAAAACATAAGTGTTTGATATAGAAAGGAGAAGATGGCAAGTGTGTGATACAGAGAGAGAAAGATAGCAAGTGTGAGATACAGAGAGTGGAAGATAGCAAGTGTGAGATACAGAGAGTGGAAGATAGCAAATGTGAAACATATAAGTGAAAGAAACAAAGTAAGAGATACAGTGAAGGGAAGATAGCATCTGATACAAAGTATGTGATATAGAGAGGGGATGATAGCAAGTGTTTGATATTGAGATGGGAAGATGGCTAGTGTTTAATACAGAGAGGTGAAGATGGCAATTGTGTGATATAGAAAGAGGACGATAGCAAGTGTATGATAGAGTAAGGCGAAAATAGCAAGGGTGCGATAGAGACATGGAAAGATAGCAAGTATGAGATATAGAGAGTTAAAGATAGCAAATGTCTGATATGCAGGGGGGGGAGGTGGCACATTTGTGATAAAAAGAGGGGAAGATAGCAAGTGTGAGGTATAAAGAATGAAAGATAGTAAGTGTTTGATATAGAGAGGGGAGGATGGCAAGTGTGTGATATGGTAAGAGGAAGATAGCAAGTGTATGATACAGAAAGGGGAAGATAGCAACTGTGTGATACAGAGAGGGGAAGATAATGTTTCATATAGAGAGGGGAGGATGGCAAATGTGTGAAATAGTAAGAGGAAGATAGCAAGTGTATAATACAGAGAGGGGAAGATAGCAAGTGTTTGATATAGAGAGGGAAGGATGGCAAGTGTGTGATATAGAGAGTGGGAGATAGCAAGTCTGAGGTATAGTAAGAGGAAGATAGCAAGTGTATGATACAGAGAGGGGAAGATAATGTTTGATATAGAGAGGGAAGGATGGCAAGTGTGTGATATAGTAAGAGGAAGATAGCAAGTGTATGATACGGAGAGGGAAAGATAGCAAGTGTGTGATATAGAGGGAAGGATGGCAAGTCTGAGGTATAGTAAGAGGAAGATAGCAAGTGTATGATACAGAGATGGAAAAGATATCAAGTGTGTGATATAGAGAGTGGAAGATAGCAAGTGGAAGATAGCAAGTGGAAGATAGCAAGTGTATGATACAGAGAGGTAAAGATAGCAAGTGTATGATACAGAGAGGGAAAGAGAGCAAGTCTGAGGTATAGTGAGAGGAAGACAGCATCTATTAGATTCACAAGAAGATAACATGTTTGAGATGCAGATAGTGAAAGATGTAAAGAGAGTTGCAAAAATAAGATAGCAAGTCTGACATAGCGAGAAGAAAAGAAAGAAAGAACAAAAAAAAACAGTGAAAGGAAAGCGATTGAACAAAGAAAGGAAAGAAAGGAGGACGTAGTAAAACAAATTCAACTTGTGTAATATTTAAGAATTTTGAAATGTGTTTTAAATATATTATGCCGAGTCAAGCAAAAAATCTATTGCAAACAAAACTGTTCTCTTATGGCCTTTTAAAACTCTGTCAGATAAAAAGCTCAATGTATTTTAGTCTCATCTTGTGATTTTAAGATAGGCTTCACCTCTGATAACCTCAGAAATTCTCTTCTTTTTCCTGCCAATGTTCAATACTGATGTTAATACATTGCTATGAGAATGACATTTTTCTGGGTTTGCTGAAAATTATAATTTCTTGAAAAAGCAACCAAAGTTTACAACATTATGTTTTCTTTTATTAGTTGTGAAGTTTACAATAAATGAATCCTTGTTGGATTATTTAATGTAGAAATTTGCTTTTTATTATAACCGAATCTATAGATAAACAGCAGTGTTTTTTGTACTTAAGTCTTGTAAGCGATCTGGGATTGCAAAGGAAATATTTGTCGCAGATTACTTCCACAACACAGAGAATAAATCATTAAGTTCAGATTCAAACATCAGGGGGCAAAAAGAAATGCCAAAAACTCGATTCACAAGTACTATCTTACAGATCA
Source organism: Acanthosepion lycidas (assembly GCA_963932145.1). Lineage (NCBI taxonomy): Eukaryota > Metazoa > Mollusca > Cephalopoda > Sepiida > Sepiidae > Acanthosepion > Acanthosepion lycidas. The sequence continues at coordinate 3,365,400 of OZ010615.1, forward strand.
CAATGCACACAACCAGTCAGAAAAATAACTCACTCTCCAACAAATGCAGTAGCCAAAATACCCAAATTTTTTCTCCCTGATTCGAGAACACCAACTGCTTTTATCAGCCAAACATTTTTTTCCATTCGTCAACAGCTGGGAGAACTTGTTTTTTAATTTAAATATTCCATCTTCAGCATGTCATGAGGAATACATGCCCTTTTTTTTTGGTAATTAATTTTCCTTTCCGACACATTTTCCATCATAGGAAACATGCGATGCGCTGTCGCTTGGTTTGACGAGGTAAGTCACTGTTTTCTTCGCTATACTCCTCTCTGATCTCATTATCAAAAAATGCAGCGTTCACCTGATGCCAAGATGTCCACTCTGGCAGTGTATGGCACGTATCTGATCAGAAGCACATATCAGGCGTGTTGGTTCAATTTCCTTCTTGCTCACATCATACCATCATTGTGGTACTCTGGTGAGCTTATCCACTCAATTCTCACTCGATATTACTAAACTTATTGTGATCAGTAAGTTATACTCTTGAATCAGCTTCTCAAGAGTACTCAAACACCTCCAGATAAGCATCTCACTTGCCGCCTTAGTTCATATTCTGGCTTTGACAGTGAGCATGTTTGATACCCACCGGTGCACACACATGGAGTCCGTGAAGAGGTGTAGCTCTGTTGCACCCCACTGTAGCGCGAAATTGACACCCTTCAGAATAGCATCCAATTCAGATAAATTGATATGTTGGGCGCCCTTCACAGGCCGCAGCCAACATGCATCTTCTACGAAACCCCTGTGGTGAGAGAACTTGCAGTGACCCATACCTCATAAGTATGTCCGCTTGTGCAACACTTACCGTGTGCAGGGTCATTCTGGTGTTTTTTTTCTGCTATGTCCTCAATCATGTTCTTAAGGGGAGCATCTGTCACTTTGTCATCCCAGCCAGACGTAATCGATACAGTCCTGCATTTTACAAATGATGCAGCAACACGAAGCCACCCACACACAGGAATGTGACCCACCAGTTTTCCACACCATGAGAAGATGTTACATCACATCAGGACCTCAGGAACTGATGGAATGCCATTTTCACATTTCCACTGAAGCGTGTTGTTATCTTGCTCGACATGCAAACCTAGCACACGTGTGCTGTCCTGTAACCATTCCAGATCCTTGCCGGTCAAACCAAATGCAGCCAGGTGCGCATTCACATGAGCTGCTGAAATCATGCTCTCGTCAACATAAATATCATCAATCTATGATGAGGTTGCCCATCAAAATGACTCGTCTTTCAACAACACAGCGTCCACAATGGCCTTCATTATGGCTGGTGCAACATTCAACCTGAAACCCATTTGGGTCAAGCAATATCTTCACCCCTTGAAGATTACAGTTTGAAAGGACCAAAGTGACTTATAGATATGTACTTGTAGATAGGCCTGTCGTGGTTCAAGGATAGTGACATCCGGTCCATTTTTTAGGCATTGCACATAACTGACTGACTGATTACTAATGATTTTACTATAGGAACGCATTGAAAATGAGGAAGAGAGGGGTTGTCAATGGTCAGGAATTAAGGCAAGCATTACTAAGAGAATAGAGTATGTATAATGTAAGTACCCTTCCGCCTACTATAAGATTAGTAGGAGAGAAGGCCTTGGGGGAATAGTCAAATAGAGTGAATGCTGGGTCAACTGACACACACTCACTAGTCGTGTAATACTCTTGGAGATATGAGGATCAACTTTAAAAAAAACCTTGATCAACACTACATGACTATTATATGGGTGTCAATGTGCCATAAAACCACATTACAGATCAAAACTGTTGAAATAGGATTAAAGACGATGAATCTACTCTAAAATCCTTGTTCTGTATGACTTGACCTTTTGTTATAGTGGAACACACCTATTCTATAGTTAATATACTCTCTCACCTATAATAAGGAGGAGTAGTAAGAGTAACAAGTGAGTCACTCAGTGATTCGGTCAGTCAGTCGATGCCGGACGACTGTTAGTCGGATACTAACGTATCAGTGACCACAACTAGATTTCTCTGCGTCATTACCTATTATATCAAGTTCCTAACGTTTTGTACGTCGAACCTATTTTAGGACTGACTTAGTACAAATACAAGCCTCCACTGTGAAACCACTCCATAACACACTTGGCGACAAGGTATTTGGATTTATACAGTGGAAGAGAAAAAAAAAATTCACACTTCATAACAAATTTTGTTCGCCACAGTGTAATTGGAGGAAAAAGAAAAAATTTGCTCGTCACAATTATTTCGGCGACAAAATCTCAGATTCACATTTAAAAAAAAAAAAAACTTGGCAAAGTTTTTCGAAAGACAAGACGTCAACTTAGTGACGAAAAAATCAGTTGTATTCTCAACTGAGAAAAGATTTTTTTTTTTCTCGATAAGACAGGTCAAATAGGTCACGAATTGCAAATTCGTAGGACCCCCCCTCTACAATATTTAAGCATTGTGTAAATTTTGACGAAGATGGAGGAATTCAAAAATATATTCCAGGAATTTTTTAAGTTGCAGACGGAACAGCAAATGACAATATTAGAGCAACAGAAGACATTCCAGATGCAACTACAGGAGGAAACTTTTAATAGACAAATGCAGTTTCAACAAGAAATGGAACAGATGCATAAGGAGTTTCAAAACAAAATTCTGGAAATAACTGAGAAGAAAGAGAAAAATCTACAAAATGATTCTTTCCCAGAGAATACAATATGGAATTTAATTGAAATATTCACGTACAGTCCAGATGAAGAGATAACTTTTGAAGAGTATTATAAAAAATATACGGACATGTATAACGAGGACTGCCACTCGTGGTCTGAAGGAAAGAAGGTTAGGCTTCTTTTAAGCAAATTACGAGTTGCTGAGCATAACAAATTGGTAAACTACATTTTAACGAAAAAAACTAGCGACTTGACATTTACCAAGGTGGTAAATATATTAAGTGAATTATTTAGTAAAAAGACATCTTTGTTTCACAAGAGGTGGAAATGTTTGAATCTGATGAAAGATGACAAACAAGACTATATAATGTACGCAGCCAATGTGAATAAGCATTGTGAAGAATTCAAGCGAGCAGAGTTAAGCGCTGACAATTTTAAGTGCTTAGTGTTTGTTCAAGGGCTGGTATTGGAAAGAGATGCAGAAAATTAGTGCTGTCAAAATTAGAAAACGAACCAAGGATTTCAATACAGAAGTTGACAGAAGACTGCACAAGATAGCATAAAGAAAGATTAAAAAAAGATAGAACAGTCTGGCATTTCGCATATAAGGAAAATACACTACAAAAAAGAAAGTCAGTCTAACAGAATTCTAAAATTCTGGATTATCAAACAAAAAGTGAAATACCAGAGAAAAATAAACAAAAACTCCCGAAGCCATGTTTTGCTTGCGGTGAACTTCCCTGGTAGATATTGCAATTTTAGGAATAAAAAATGTTTCAACTGTAAAAGAGTGGGTCATAAAAGCTCGAACTGCAGGTCAAAAAATAAAGACAATAAAATAAGAAAATTAAAGTCCGACGAGGTGAACGATGGAACAACCAGAAAATTTGTTACCATTGAAATAAGTAATAAAAAAAAAATACAATTTATTGGAGAATTTGTTACAAATGTTACGTTAAATAAAAAAACGCAAAAAGCTAAACTATTTGTCATAGAAAATACCACAAACTTACTTGGTATGAATTGGATAACAGAATTTCAATTATGGGATCTACCAAAAAATTCTTTCTGTTACAAGGTTGAAAGTTTAAACTCAGAAGCCCAAAAATTAGTAAGGAAACTTAAGGAAACATTTCCTACTGTTTTTTCTCCAGGTTTGGGAATGTGTACCAAGATGGAGGCAAAATTCCAGCTAAAAGAAAATGCTCAGGCAGTATTAAAAAAGAAAAGGAATGTGCCATTCGCTTCAATTGAACAGATAGATAAAGAATTGGACAGATTAGAGAAAACCAATGTATTTAAAAAAGTTGAATGGGTAACACTGACGATATATGTGAAAAACAAGCTCCAGAAAGTAAAGATGAAGTCGACACCGAGAAAAAATGGGGAGCGAGTTACCCGCAGCCAAGGACATGCAGTATTATTAAATGATTTAAGTCAACTGAAGTCACCACAGACAACGTTAAGAAGCACAAGATCAACAAAAGGGAAGCTAGAGGCTGAACAAATAGAACCACAAGAAGAACCTACAGAAACTGTGACCCCATCCTTAAGAAGCTCAAAGCGGAAGGTTGTTTCTGGTAACATTATGGAGGTACCAAAAAAAATAAAAGCGGATTGGTAATATGATGTACTGGGTGAGAGGCAAAAAATTCACGTGCAGTAACAAGATCAGATGACGTTTTTCAGACGTGGTTGACAGCAGTCCCGCGGAAAAAACGCCAATGAAGGTGATTTTCAATACGTTTGATCTAACAACGCCTGCAACAATTTTACCTGAGGTACGCCGATCCAGGAGAAAAAGAAAGGCAACTGATCATTTAAAAGTGGATCAAAAAAATGTAGGAGATATGCTACGATGTTGCTAAAAAAAAAAAAATGAATTTTTTTTGTTGTTTTTTTCTTCATATTTCCTGTAAAAACTGAAAAATAAATAGAGAAAACTGTTTACTCCTATGGAGTAAAGTTTTAGGGGGGGATGTTATAGTGGAACACACCTATTCTATAGTTAATAGACTCTCCCACCTATAATAAGTAATAGTAAGAGTAACAAGTGAGTCGCTCAGTGGTTCGGTCAGTCAGTCGATGCCGGACAGCCGTTAGTCGGATACTAAAGTATCAGCGACTACAACTAGATTTCTCTGCGTCATTACCTATTATATCAAGTTCCTTACGTTTTGTATGTCGAACCTATTTTAGGACCGACTTAGTACAAATACAAGCCTCCACTGTGAAGCCACTCTATAACACCTTTCTAGAGGAGTCAATGTATCATAAAATCACAGTCAGTATCAGAAACTTGGAGATGTGAGAATCTACTATAAAAATTCTTATTTGTCACTACATGACCATTATGTAGGTGTCAATGTGCCATAAAACTACATTCAGTATTGGAACACTAGAGATATGAGAATCTACTATAAAAATCTTTGTACTGCATGGCCATTATATATAAGACAATGTATCATTAAACCACATTATGGATCAGAACTATTGAGATGGGATTAAAGATGATGAATCTACTCAAAAATCTTTGTTCAGCATGACATGACCTTTATAGAGGAGTCAATGTACCATAAAATCACATTTAGTATCAGAAACTTGGAGGTATGAGAATCTACTTTAAAAATCTTGTTTGGCAGTATCTGACGATTATATAGTGCCATAAAACTATATTCAGTATTCAGAACCTTGGAGACATGAGGATCAACTTTAAAAAACCTTGATCGGCACTACATGACCATTATATAGGTGTAAATGTGTCATAAGACTATATTCAGAATAAGAAACTTGATGAAATAAAAGAATCTACTTAAAAATTCTTTGGCACTTTATAATCAAATAAGAGTTCATATGAATAAATATAGAAACATTAATAAATTTAATAAACTTCTTTGATTATTAATCAGACATTGATCCACTGATATTATTTTCCCTCAACAAGTTTTTCCATTTTATCCTTTATGTAAGCAGGCTATTTTTATCAGTGTTGAGTGTAATCAAATCAGATACAAGAGGAAAATCTCAAAAAGTGTTAAAATGATTTAAATACATTTTATGATTAACAATCAATCTTGTTGACATATCATTGCAGACACTTCATTCTGCACTTTGTTTAATGGAGTCATTCTGATCAGCTTAAAAATTCAAAGAAAAATCCTAAAATTACGAAGTGCCTTTTGTTGCTCCAGTTCATTTCCCTGATTGTTTTTTATTGAAAGTGCCTCAGGGTCAGAAAAGAGAATAAAAGTTCACTTTTTTTATTTTTCATTTTTTTTTTTAAATTAGATTTTTCTCAAGGTTAGCAAATGTAGAAAAATAGAGACGGACTCTGTTGATCAAATTTAGATATTTCCCTTTTGTTTCTTCCTTCTTTTACCTCTTTTTCTGAAGAGTTACTCCTGGAGACAAACACTGTTCTAAATATATTCATTAGACTGTAATCAACATTTGCCTTACTTCTATTTTGCTTTCTTCATAGCTTGACTTCAATTTTCCTCCCTTGTGGCAATCACTATTTAAAAGCAAAGTTGATTCTCTTTTCTTATTGCTGCTTTTACTTCATATGTGTCGCTAATCGCTCAATTGAAATGATTGCAAAATAATTATTTGGTTTTGTGGCATGTACTTATTACAAAGGCATTAAAAAAAAAGCAAGAACCGAGCAAAACAATTCTTTGGCTTGCTTAGGCAAGTAATGGTAGACACAAGCACATTTTCTTGTGATGTTTATTAAATTTACTCCCACTTTCCTTAGGGTCAAAAATCCATTTATTTCCTTCTATTTTTTTTTTTTTTTTTTTAATAAAGAATGGTGAAGAATTGTTATTTAAATGCTGTTAAGTCATCAGAATTGAAGAACACAAAATCCTTTTCCAAATATTGGAAAATAAATTTAAAATTATGCTAGAAACAATACTTGAAAAATTTCAACTTCTATGAAATTAATACGAATTCACTTATTTGATTGAATTCCAGAAGCAACATATATACTGTTTTGATTGTTATATAATGATTGATATTGATAGGTTTATTGATAAACTAGCTTAAAAACTGCACTCCATGCTAACTGAGCCTCTGGCCCAAAACTAAAGGTACCTCTGGTCCAGCTTAGAAAACAGCAATGATAATTTTGAAGAAATAACTTTGAATTCCTCAATTCATTCCATGGAACTTCAAGACCTCACTTTAACTCTAATTCAGGCTGAAAGTTCAATTTGGACCAAAATTCCAATTCAAGCCAAAAATTGAGTTCTTTAAAGAGATGAAACTGATTTTCTTAATTTACAAAGTTTTGGAGATATTTTAAACTGAATTCAAAACAGAAAAATTAAATTCACAAAGTTTTTGTGTTATTTTAAACTCAATATAAATTAAAAACTTTTAAAATCATAATTTTTTTTCAGTTATTTTAAAATGTGTATTTTTAAATGCTCTCTCTTTAACTGGACACAAATTCCAATACTGGATGTTCAAGCAGCAAATGAAATGCAGATTTACAATCCCAGGATCATCCTGATTCCAAGAAGATGTTTATGTAGAGCAAGTGTATAGGTATAAACCCTTTGTCTATAACTTTGAGAAATGTCATTTACATATCTGACATTGTTTGAACACTTGAATCTCTTATAATTTTGAGACCTACCGAATATTATTTAAATTTTAACGATTATTCTCATCTTTGTTGTTATTATCACATTTTAGCTGTTGTTGAACGATGGAACAAGAACAATCTACTACTGTAGATTAAATAAAGTATTCAGTTCAAAACTTACTCAACAGACACCTGAAGACACTCCCATAGGTACAATGGACGAAATGTTGTGAAAATAACAATGACAAGGATATTAGTCTGTATGTAAAATATAACAGGAGAAAGCTCTCAAAGAAAGGTTTATTCTCCTTTTTATATTTACTCTGTTATGAGCATTATTATATCCATGATAACAATACTGTAGTTCATGGATGGAACAGAATGACTGAAAGGAAAAAGAATAACAAGCATGCTTTGTTCTCAGACAGACTTTTAAGACATACACAAAACTATATATGCATATATACACATGTTCCATGTGGAGAATAATATATCCCATCTATCTACACAGCAAAGCAGAGTGTAAGGAGAAACAAAAAGGAAGGGTCTTACATATGGAGATACTTCTGTGTCTGGAGAAGCCATGTTGACTCCAGATTCAAACAGGCCAGATTCACCTAATAGGCCCCAGGTGAAAAGTCTTGGGTTTTCCCAAATAGATGACTAGATATGATCAGACTGAGACAGATAGATATGATATGATCAAACTGAGAGATGGATATGATCTGGCTGAGAAAGGAAGATACATATGATCAGACTGAGATAATGATTAGACTTAGAAAATGATCAAACTAAGTGAGAGATAAGATATATGATCCGACTGAGATAGATATGATCATACTGAGATAAATATGATCAGACTGAGAGAGGTAATGATCAGTGAGCTACATAGAAATGATATTATCAGACTGAGAGAGATAGATATAATAAGATCAGACTGGGGTAGATAGATACATAGGTAACTGAGTGAAATACATATGAATAGAGAGAAAGATATATGATCAGACAGAGAATGTTAGATATGATCAAACTGAGATAGATATCAATCAAATAGAGGTAGATTTTATCAGGTTGGCATAAATATGATCAGACTGAGAGAGATTGAAATGATAAAATCAAACTGAGAGATAGATATAATAAGATCAGACTGAAGGCGATAGATAATGATCAGAGTGAGATAGATATGATCAGACTGAGAGGAACAGACACACATATAGATATGATCAGACTGAGATAAATGGTCAGGAAACACATCATTCCTTACGAATTTGTTCCTCACTGAGTGTTTCAATATTGTTTTCTGAGAGGAGTAGGAATGTTTCTGGCCATATTAATGAATGTTATGCTCGCTAACTGCAACAGGCCCTCCTCATCATCTCTTCCATTCAAGAGAAATCCGTCGACACTGATCCGCATCTCTTCCCACCCCCACACACTCCACTCAAATTCTTCAGTTTACTTTATCTCAGCTTCCTTGGCTTCTTTTATCTTTGGCTGCTTGTAGCATCTCCTTGCCGCTATGGAAAAATTCTCTGCAAAGATCAACCCATTTTTTTCTCTCTCTTACTCTCCTTTATTTTTACTCTTTCTTTTTTTCTGTTATGAAAATATTTTCTCTGTATTTTCTTTCTACCTCCCCCCCTCTCTCATGTATTTAAATATATAAACTGGATTTTCTGCATGTGTATCTGTTGAATGTTAAATTTTCATAGTGGATTTTCACTATTAAATGCACATTGACTTGCCAAAAGTCATGGTATACAAAGGTAATGGTAGATAGCACCACCATACCATAAAATTATAGAAATGCTCAGACCTATATGAGCTGTGCTCTGACATCTTGAGTCAGTGCAAACATTCATGGCAAAGCATTGTTTAAGTGGGGCATGATAGTGGGCATCAGATGGGTCACAGGTCCCATTTTTGTAAACATGAGGATGTCTGACAAACCTCGATCTACAGTGTTATGTGTGGATTGAGAATATCTGATAGAAAGCATTATGGGCTCCATTAAACAAAACAGTGTCTGAAAATGGGCCCCATTAAACAAAGCAGTGTCTGAAAATGGGCCCCATTAAACAAAGCAGTGCCTGAAAATGGCCCCATTAAATAAAACAGTGTCTGAAAATGGGTCCTTCATGTTCATGGCTAGAATCGAGTGATTGATTTGTTTTTTTTTTTACCAACATTTTGGAGGTTATTTAAAATCAAAAAATACTTTTTAGATTGTAAGGATATTTTGGAGATAATGATTTACTGATATTAGTCCTACTAATTAGCCCATAGCTGTGGAGAGAAAAGGTGAATTTATCATTGAAACCATCTCTCCAATTTCCAATTCTGAGATGTTATCCATTACACCACTTGCACATTCAAGCTTACAGCACATGGTATTCTCAAGTGGCCAGCAAGTTGCTGACTGGGTTGACATTGCTTAACTTCACTGATCATACAAGAACTGGTTTTTCAATGGCTGTAAGATTTAATATGTGGGTATTTACTGTGTAACAGAAAAATTGTGCAATTGTTAGATTAAGCTCTGAACCATCGTATTTTAGGAATGATTAACAATACCTTACTGGAATTCTCTAAGGTTTTTATAACACTATTTGACTCTATTTTGAGCAGTAAGAATGTATAATTCCTCTCAAAGTTTAACAGAAGAATCATGATGAAATCAATCATAAGTGAAAATGACGTTCATCATTAAGTAATCATAGCTAAGGATTGGAAGCTCATGAAGGATTGAAATAAAGTTCATATATATATATATATATATATATATATATATATATATATATATAATTATTTATTTAAAAAAAAAAATTATAACATAAATATGTTATAAAATCACTACAAAAATAGCCATTTTGCTTCAACACCCTCGGTGTCTTATCAAGTGATGAAGTTGAATGTAAAATAAATAGATTTATTTTACATTCAACGTCATCACTTGATAAGACACCGAGGGTGTTGAAACAAAATGGCTATTTTTGTAGTGATTTTATAACATATTTATGTTATAATTTTTTTTTTTTAAATAAATAATTATATATATATATATATATATATATATATATATATATATATATATATTATTCCAGGATCATTTTCCAACTTATTCAAAATGATTTTTGCCCTCTCTAACCTTCTAACTTTCTGTCCTGGAGTAACAAGGTGCCTTACATATTTCATGTACGATTTCATTTTTAAGTCTTTTTCCACTGCTCTTTGACTGTCATAGCTGAAACTCCTCTCTCATATACCAAATGTCTTATGGATTGAGTTGGATTTTTCAAATTTCTCTCTTTAGCTGTAATTTGAAATGATGATCCCTCTTCCTGTTGTGACCTCCTGATCCAGATTTCCTCTCTATTGTTTCCTCTTTTTTAAACTTATTCTCCATCCTCTTGATGGTTCTTGAATGGACTTTGAAGATGGAAGCCACAGTATGAATTTTGGTACCATTACTGAAAACCTGAATGATCTTTTTCTTCTCACCATTGCTCATTTGAAAAGACAGTGGGTCTGACACAAAATTATTTTAACCTGTTCTCTTTTTAGCTGAATAACTTAAAGAGTTTGTCAGTGATTCTTACAAAAAATGGTGTCAAGATGGCTGTCTTATATGAAAACCTGGAAAAAAGCAACTCAATTAGTTTAGTGGTTTTTTAGATATTAAAAATTTCGTGGGATGGATAATTATACTGTAACATGATTTGGACAGTTTTGCTGTTACACCCAGTATATATATATATATATATATATATATATATATATATATATATATATATATATATATGTGTGTGTGTGTGTGTGTATGTGTAAATTATTTTCAGTATCTGTAAAGGAACAAAATGAATAAAAAGACATGAGGAAAAAATATTTTTAGCCGATGCATTTCATCATCTGAGGGACTTTATCAAGGCAAATGCAAGATTTATTTTGTTGCATGTGTTTATATACAAGAGCAAGGATGTCATTATTTTTAATAAATGAATATAGTTTAAATTGTGATCAGATTTTTATAGTTTGGGATGGACATATGTGCCATACATCTTCAAAAATGTGAGGTAATGGATTTAACGATTTTCTTTGGATATTTCAACATTTTTGTGGTTGTATATATATTGGTTTGGCAAAGTAGTAATTCTTTCAGGAAAAGTGAGATTGGAAAGAAACCCAGGTGTAGATTTATAAAAAGAAAAAAATATCTTTTTGAATATTAATTGCTCACTTTTGTCTTACAATACTTTGAATTAAGGTACTTTGTGTTGCCCAAATGTTTTCAACTAAATCATGAATATTCATGAACGTTCTCAAATTTAAAAGCCTTGATAAACCAATGACGTCCTTGCTTTTGCATATAAATATGTGCCAGAAAATAAATCCTGCATTTGCCTAGATAAATTCCCTCAAAGGACAAAACATGTCGGTTAAGAATAGTTTTTCCACTTGTCTTTTTATTCATGTATCGGGTGTGAGGAGTAAACTCTCATCATTTCATAGTTTTAATTTCATTATATGTCTTGTTTATGATTTTGACGACTACACAGTATAGCAGGGTTAGTTGGTTGATGTCTGTGCAAAAAAGAGCACCATGACACAATTTACTCTGCCAAAAATTTTGAAATAGTTTGCTGTATTGCTTGGCATTTGCACCAGAAGCTCCAATACAAATATTTCAGAGTGTTTGGTTGTCTGAGGACAGGTGCATAGGATTCAAAAAGAGCTGGATGAGTCTAATGGTGATTACAAAGATATCTGGAGTGATCACTAATCATGGCAGCGTTATGTCGTCATTTTTCTTTTCACAGGGCCTCAGACTCAACACGGAAGCCTACATTAAGTGCCTTGAACAGGTAGTGCTGTCCTGGGTCAAGAGGGTAGCTAATGGAAGACCCTATGTCTAGCTACAGGACTCTGCACTATACCACTTAGTCAAAACCCAGTCATGGCTGTCAGATAAATTCTGCGAGCACATCGCCCCTTACATCTGGCCACATAACTCCCCAGACAGCAACCCACTTGATTATGTATGGGCTATATTTGAGTGAGAGACCAACAAAACTCCCAGTAACACCAAAGATGAACTGAAGACAAGGATTATGGCAGTATTCACCAACTTACAAGGAGACTGTCCAACAGAGCTACAGGAGATTCTGATTATTTAGTTTCTTTAAATTTAATACAGCGATGTATTGCTGTCTAATTGGTATTATTAATATCTTATATGGATGTTCCACATTTTTTATTTTAAATGATTTAATTGTATTCATTGGTTTCTTAAAGAAGCCTTTTAATTTTCAACAACAAAATCTGTTACAATTAGCTATACATTTGATTCCTTCCCTTAGTATCTTATGGAAAATGGAACAATTTATATTCGTATTTTTTGTGACAATTATTGCAGGCAATGGAGTAAACTCCTCCTTCAAGTTTTAGTTTGTTTTGTTTAGTATTGACAAAGTCTTTTATTGTTTTGGATGTAGTAGTAACAATTTTTACACTTAGTTTAGATAGATCCATTTTTTATTGTAGATGATAGAATTAGTAGGCAGGATAATATATATTTTTGATTCATAGGTTTTCTCAAGAGGGGCCATTTTTAAGATTATAGGAACACAAAAGGGACATTTTACAAAATAATACATCAAATGCTTTGGTTGCCCACCGTAACAAAAACGACCACAACTTTGAGATAAAAAATGCTATTCTCATCAAAAGAGAAAATAATTAGCTATAACATAAATGTCTAGAGCAGCATTTCTCAACCTTTTTACCCTTGTGTAACCCTTAAAATAAATTATATGTCTCAAAGAACCCCTGCGCAAAAAAAAAATTATATACTATATCTTGTTTTATTTTCATCGTAATTCATATAGTATATATTTTTGAATAACTTGCTTCGGTAATTAGTCTGGAGTTGGAGATTTGTCTCCAGCTCTGCTGGTCAAACTCTCTGCCTGCATGCAGAGAGGATCCACAGATGAGGCTATGTCAAAGGGCAGAGTCTTGTCTTGGGAAACAGCTACCCGATCCTGTTTTATATGGGCTTTATGGGGAATTTTTGACAACCAACTTAAGCGAAGGGAAAAAATAATAAAGAAATAAATGAAAAAGGGGATCAATGGCACTTTGTCAGAAGCCAGATGTTTCCGCAGGTAGCTCTAAGTAGAATCCTTGTTAGAGCTAGACAGAGAGAGGAGCTGTCTGTCTCATCCAGAGTTTCTCAACCTTTATACCTTTGCATAGCCCTTAAAATAAATTACATGTCTCGAGGAATCCCTTTGCAAAAACAAAATTATATACCATATCTTTCTTATTTTATTTTCATAGTGCTTCACATAGTAAATATTATAGTATATATTTTTGAATAACTTGCTTCGGGAAAACCTATACTTCAAATTTTTTGGTAATGCTAAATAAAATTCATCAATCAGTCAGTTATGTGCCATGCGTGATACACGCTTAAGCAATCATGTATCTTTCGATACATGACTGATGTAGCAGTTTTTTTTTCATGCGGTAGGTTGCCTTTTCTTTCTGCGGTAGACCAGTAGCCATCCAAGGCTATAGAACCCGGTCTGTCCTGCTATTTACCCATAGCTGGGGAGAGAAGAAGAGGATTCATACCTTTCTGAAAAGTATTAGCATGTAAGAGAACGTAATGCATCTGGACTGGAATTTGAACTTGGCTCCCCAATTTCCCAATCTGAGCTGCTATCCATTACTCCACCGTGCCTCCTAATATACTAATAAAATTGATACTGTTCACCTTATAATACTTCATCAGGGAGTTTTCATTCACCGCACCCCCCCCCCCAAATTCTAAACTCAAATGTAAAAAACACCAACAAAAGTTCTTCGTTTTTTTGTACATGATGTTTTTTATTCTATATTTTTTCTTTTGTTCAAATTATTTTTCTGTTTTCCAGGCAGAGTTTGAGCATAAATAACTTTTGGAGTATATGAAATGTTTTATATGCACTAAAATTATTTTACATGCAATTTAAATATTTTATTCAGAATTTTGATCCCAGTATGCAAAAACTTATTTGAAAATTGGAAAAATATTTTAAAATCTGAAAACATTTAACCTTATTGAACTTCACACCATCTGTTTAAATGAATTCTTGCTGACTATTTGTGTGTGTATGTATTTCATTTAGATATTCTGAAAGGAATACACACATCATTGTGCCAAGTAACCTTTCCACTCAATCATTAAATTCTCAGGATACACTTATAGATGAGCTGAGAGTCACTGGAGGCAGCTATGGGGCTGTAGCAAGCTGACACAATCTTATTATTTCAACGTCTGCTCTCTTTCTTTAAGGTCACTCGCATTAATTCAAAGATCATTATTCAATGTTATTTGGTTTCGCATTTTTACAAATGAATTCAATGCAGCTGTCAATAATATTGGGAAATCATATTATTTTTGTTATTGTTACTGCAGTTATTGTTTTTGTGACTATTTCTTCCTGTTTCTATTGTTATTGCTATTTTTGTTATAGTTACTATTATTATTATTATTATTATAGTTTTCGTTATTTTATAGTTAGTTTTTATTGTTATTATTAATTTATTATTGCTGTTATTTATATTGTTACTTTTGTTATTAATTTCTATTATTGTTATTGATATTATAGCTGTTGTTATTAATATTATTTTGCTATTATTATTTATTTGTAATATTATTGTTAATATTATAACTATTGTTATTAATAGTTATTATTAATTTCTAATTTTATTGTTACTGATATTACGGATATTGTTATTAATTCTGTTATTATAATTTTTAATTACTAATATTATTATTGATATTATAGCTATTGTTATTAATTCTGTTATTTTGCTGTTATTATAATTATTTTTAATTACTAATATTATTATTGATATTATAGCTATTGTTATTAATTCTGTTATTTTGCTGTTATTATTATTTTTAATTACCAATATTGTTATTGATAATATAGCTATTGTTATTAATTCTGTTATTTTGCTGTTATTATTTTTAATTACTAATATTGTTATTGATATTATAGCTATTGTTATTAATTCTGTTATTTTGCTTTTATTATTTTTAATTACTAATATTATTATTGATATTATAGCTATTGTTATTAATTGTTATTTTGCTGTTATTATTATTATTTTTAATTACTAATATTATTATTGATATTATAGCTATTGTTATTAATTCTGTTATTTTGCTGTTATTATTATTATTTTTAATTACTAATATTATTATTGATATTATAGCTATTGTTATTGTTATTTTGCTGTTATTATTTTTAATTACTAATATTATTATTGATATTATAGCTATTGTTATTAATTCTGTTATTTTGCTGTTATTATTATTATTTTTAATTACTAATATTATTATTGATATTATAGCTATTGTTATTAATTGTTATTTTGCTGTTATTATTTTTAATTACTAATATTATTATTGATATTATAGCTATTGTTATTAATTGTTATTTTGCTGTTATTATTTTTAATTACTAATATTATTATTGATATTATAGCTATTGTTATTAATTGTTATTTTGCTGTTATTATTTTTAATTACTAATATTATTATTGATATTATAGCTATTGCTATTAATTCTGTTATTTTGCTGTTATTATTATTATTTTTAATTACTAATATTGTTATTGATATGATAGCTATTGTTATTAATTCTGTTATTTTGCTGTTATTATTTTTAATTACTAATATTATTATTGATATTATAGCTATTGTTATTAATTCTGTTATTTTGCTGTTATTATTATTATTATTTTTAATTACTAATATTGTTCTTGATATTATAGCTATTATTATTAATTCTGTTATTTTGTTGTTATTATTATTATTTTTAATTACTAATATTGTTATTGATATTATAGCTATTGTTATTAATTGTTATTTTGCTGTTATTATTTTTAATTACTAATATTGTTATTGATATTATAGCTATTATTATTAATTCTGTTATTTTGCTGTTATTATTATTATTTTTAATTACTAATATTGTTATTGATATTATAGCTATTGCTATTAATTCTGTTATTTTGCTGTTATTATTATTTTTAATTACTAATATTGTTATTGATATTATAGCTATTGTTATTAATTGTTATTTTGCTGTTATTATTTTTAATTACTAATATTATTATTGATATTATAGCTATTGTTATTAATTCTGTTATTTTGCTGTTATTATTATTATTTTTAATTACTAATATTATTATTGATATTATAGCTATTGTTATTAATTCTGTTATTTTGCTATAATTATTATTATTTTTAATTACTAATATTGTTATTGATATTATAGCTATTGTTATTAATTCTGTTATTTTGCTATAATTATTATTATTTTTAATTACTAATATTGTTATTGATATTATAGCTATTGTTATTAATTGTTATTTTGCTATAATTATTATTATTTTTAATTACTAATATTGTTATTGATATTATAGCTATTGTTATTAATTGTTATTTTGCTGTTATTATTATTTTTAATTACTAATATTTTTATTGATATTATAGCTATTATTATTAATTCTATTATTTTGCTGTTATTATTATTTTTAATTACTAATATTGTTATTGATATTATAGCTATTGTTATTAATTCTGTTTTTTTGCTGTTATTATTATTTTTAATTACTAATATTGTTATTGATATTATAGCTATTGTTATTAATTCTGTTATTTTGCTGTTATTATTATTATTTTTAATTACTAATATTGTTATTGATATTATAGCTATTGTTTTTAATTCTGTTATTTTGCTGTTATTATTATTATTTTTAATTACTAATATTATTATTGATATTATAGCTGTTATTATTATTATTTATTTCTAATATTATTGTTATTGATATATTGCTGTTATTATTATTTGTGTCCATCTGGTATTCACATATCCACAAGTTCTCCACTGCCTTAACCGAGTATTGAACACACGGGACACATGACAGTGGATAAAGGCGTTGGTTAGATCCAATGACAGACCCAAAGAGTGTGAGTTCAATACCCGGTTAAGGCAGTGGAGAACTTTCAGAGGGAAAATTTGCAGGAGATAACTGATAACTGACATCTATCAAACATGGCACGTGGAACTAGAACAGTCTAACCCAGGGATCGAAATAAAGGCTTCAGTTCAAAATTCCAACCACCTGAAGAAGGCCGGAGCGTACAACGGCTGAAACGTAATAAATATGGTGACAAAGATGAGGAAAATGCTCCGCATAATGTAAATACTGTACATAATACCTCATCTCAGAAATATAGACAGACTCTGATGGATTTTCCATACTGCAAATGCCACTCACTGAACTGGTTGTACAACATAAACGAATCTGTAGTAATGGCTATAACTAAGGCAAATTTTATCTGGTCATTGTCAGATTTTGCTTTGTCACTCAGTCGTTGATAAACTGCAAAAGCTTGGCTCCTTATTCTGAAAGGGAACACATTTTTTTTTTTAAGCATTACGCCCCGAGCAAGGTGTGAAGCCACTAGGATGCAGGGGATTGCAGAAGATTTGGAGCAAGAGCAGATAGGAGTGATAGAAGAAAGGATGAGGAGAGGGATAGTGGAGAGATCAAGGTAATTGGAGATGTCGATTTACATTACATTTGAACAGTTGGAGATTATAGCTCTCAGGGAAACAGTAATTGGGAAGGGTGTTCCACAGGCGAGAGGTGTGAGGTATGAAGCTACTGGAGTAGAAGAGACGACTACATTTAAAATTTTCTACAGTGTAAGGGTGGGAGTGGGATGCCAGCCTTATAGGGCGCTTGAATTCATGGAGACTGGGGACCAGGGAAAGCAACTCATCGGAGCAAATACCATGCTCTAAAGACTTCACTCAACATAGCGTGCAAATGAGTCCCAGCATCTCTATGCGTTCAAACACTAGAAGACCAAACATTAATCCGTCAAACTCGGAAATTAGCTTTAAATCAAATTTGGTGTCTGCCATTGTCATCAATTGCCAAAATAGCTTGTGTTCATCTGCTTTTTGCACGCCCACACATTGGGAGCACCTTACCCGGCTGAGAAAAACACTGGTGTTATATAGTTATCTCAATCCCAAACACACACTGACTATTGGCTAATACCTGCCTAGCATCATTCATATACAAATAGTCAGAAGCACCTACTCTAAGTAGGTCTCCTTTCAACCACCTACTGTAGAAGAGGATGCAACACTTAGTGCTTCCAACACCACCTACAACCAAATCAGAGTCATTTCACAGCTGACCCGATTCTCTGTTAAATTATTATTAATTTCTAATATTATTGTTATTAATATTGTTATTTTGCTATTATTATTATTGATACTATAGCTATTGTTATTAATAATACTGTAATTTTGCTGTTATTATTATTAGTTTCTATTATTATTGTTGCAACTGTTTCACTTTTGTTACTATTGTTATTTTGCTAATATACTACTGTTATGTTGATGTTATCGTTATTATTCTTCGTTGTGGTTTTTATTATTTTGCTATGCTTAATATTGTCCTTGCTTTTAGTTTGTTATTCTTATTATTTTGCTATCAGAAATGCATCCCAAAAATGTGTGATTTATTGTAGATTAATACACCATGGAAGCAAAAAGATCATTCATAAAACTGAACATCCATATGCATAGCGAGGTATCTCGATTGGATCCATTATAGTAAAAGCACTAAACTAATGAACACTGTCTTAACTAGACATTCACCCTTCTATGTAAGTCAACTCCCAACAGTCCAGTTTGATTTCTTTTGTGTAGTAGCTGAACATCCCCACAAGATGGACTAGTCTAAGAGTATTTAAACAGCACTCTCTCTTACTGAGGGAGAGAAGCCAATGATTAATCGTTACTCTGCTTGTTGACTCTAACTCCGGGTGCCAAGGAACCCAGATGAGGCTCTGACCTTCAGCATAGCCTCATCTGGGGTGGATGACAGCTACCCAACCCTGTGTATACGTGCAATTTTTGCCCAAGCCTAACATACTATACATACATAATGATTTGAGATAGATATGAAACTGAGATAGAAACACGTACACATACATACATAATGATTTGAAATAGATACAGTGTTGTGGAGTAGCTGATGACATAGGTTTTTGTAGTTGGAATAAGAATGATCTTGAAGAGAAAATCAACATCCTCTACCAAATATTTACACTATTTACATTGTTCAGACTGTTGTCCTCGTCTTTATTGCTATATTCACAACATTTCAGTCATTGTATGCTCCAAACTTCAAGGCTAGTGTACTGATGATGAAAGTGGTTATGCTGATGACATTGGTATTCATAGTTGGAATAAGAATGATCTTGAACAGAAAATCAACATCCTCTACCAAATATTTACACTATTTACATTGTTCAGACTGTTGTCCTCGTCTTTATTGCCATATTCACAACATTTCAGTTATTGTATGCTCCAAACTTCAAGGCTAGTGTACTGATGATGAAAGAGGTTATGCTGATGACATAGGTATTCATAGTTGGGACAGGATTGATCTTGAAAAGAAAATCAACATCCTCTACCAAATATTCCAAGAAATGGGACTCAAGATAAACCTTTCTGAAATAGAATCTGTTTTCAAGAATGTAGATGAATTAAATACTAAACACTCACATCATTGTGTATAGATCAGTCATAAAATTTAATTTAGGAGAAAAAGAAATTCAACATAGAATAGGCCGTACTTGAGGGAGTTTCATCCAACATCACAAATTGCTACAAAATAAAAACATTAGCCTAAAAACTCAAGTCATGAGCTTAAATTACCTCATCATATCAAGACTTTCATATAGACATCAAGCATAATACCAAACTTGTTCAGAAATGTCTAAACTATTAGCTATATACAATTGATTTCTCAGATCAATGATTAAAATGAACTCTTTAGGATTGTGGTTCTATTCATGGCCCCTTTTTGATGTTTATATAAATATGCTTTTAAAAAGTTCAAAACCTTGTGAATACCATCTAGGTACTGAGCAGGCTTAATGTTGGTTAACTTAAAGACAGGATTCCGACCTTGAACAGCAGAAGCCATGGAAGAACCAGGAGTCAAGTCAAACACCTGGTGAAGATCAAACTCTGAACAAAGAGTCATTTGTTCTAACTAGAGTACCTTGCATCCTGTCCTTAAATAGCTTCATCAGTTTGAGATCTTCATATTGATGATGCCAAACTCATTGAGAAATATCTAAACTGTCAGTTCTATACAACTGATTTCTCAGATCAATGATTAAAAATGAACCTTTAGGTTTGTGGTTGTCAACCTTTTTCTATTCATGGCTCCTTTTTGATTTTTGTATAAATATGCATGAAAAAGTTCAAAACCTTGTAAATATCAAATTTTAATAACAAATGTATATAATTACAAAAAAATACTGTATTATAGGCAGTAAAAAAAAATTATACACACAAAATAAAATAAATTCAATGTGATTTTTGACATGGCTTTCCTTTTATAATACAGTGTAACCCGGATATAAGAAACCCGGATATAAGAGAGATTTTCTCTGGTCCCAAATTACAGCCTGTGTTAATGTATATAAAATAGACCAAACCCGGATATAAGAGAGATTTTCTCTGGTCCCAAATTAGGGCCTGTGTTAATGTATATATAATAGACCAAACCCTGATATAAGAGAAACCCGGATATAAGAGACTTCTTATCCGGTCCCGACAACTCCCTTATATCCGGGTTACACTGTATTGTCAATATCTGCTTCTATGATAAATTGGAATCACTCAACTTATTTGTTTTAGCAGTTTTGATGTTTTTTATGCACAAAAAAATTGTTCACTGCAGTATGTACTACCTCCACATGCATAACAGTTTTTTTAGATAAGCTAAATCATTTTTATTTACCTCTGGTTATTGCTCAACCCACCAGCTGGTGTGTCTTGGCAAAGGCGTTTGCACCCCCCCCCACACACTTCCCCTTTAAATGCAATGGGGAAGTGTACCTACTAGTACAATCTGAGAATAATTTTCTCGACATACATTCCTAAAGTAAATGAAAATATACCCGAAAATTTCATGGTGCAGTGAGTTGCATGAAAATATTACACGGGCTGGAGTTCGACCCGTGGGTTTGGTTATCCCTGTTCTAAACTGTCAGCTGTATAAAATAGCTTTCTCAGATCCATGATTAAAAATGGCTTTCAGTTAATAAAACCTGTAGGTCTTGGCGAGGACCATCCTTCTCTAAAACTTGTGGACTGGTGCTGTAGAGTCAGACAAAAAAATAAGACTGTACCAAATAATAAAAACCATGTCACTTGAGAACTTTCAACAGCAGTAACAACTAAAATGGATAGCACATGTAACTGGAAGAGAGAAAATAATGATATACGTTAACATTCCACACTACTTTAAACAAAAACATTATGAAGGAAGACCCCATTAATAGTGGAAAGACCAATTCCAATGAGTGAACTTGAGAAAACTATTTTACTGAAAAATTGTTTTAAAAGTAAGATTTTATAAATTTCAACTGAACATAACACTAGATGCTTGGATAATGAATGTGTTATAGTGGAACACACCTATTCTATAGTTAAGAGACTCTCCCACCTATAATAAGTAGGAGTAGTAAGAGTAACGTGGTAGTCGTTTAGTGGGGGGTTCAGTCAGTCAATGCCGGACAACCGCTAGTTGGATACTAAAGTATCAGCGACTGCAACTAGATTACTCTGCGTCATTACCTATTATATCAAGTTCCTAACGTTTTTGTACGTCGAACCTATTTTAGGACTGACTTAGTACAAATATAAGCCTCCACTGTGAAACCACTCCACAACAGAATGCCAAATGTTTCCTTATAAGGAAACGGTTTATATTATAATTAACATTATTTGTTATGGTCATTATTGTTGTTATTTTGCTGTTATTGTTATTTTTATTATTTTGCTGTTGTTGTTGTTATAGTCATCATTTTGCTGTTATTGTTATGTTATTATTTTGCTGTTGTTATTGTTGTCCTTAATGTTGTTAGTGTGTAATGTCAGTTGCTGTTCTGCCAACAAGCAAATGCGGAGAGTATTTTGAGTCAATCATAAGAAAAATCTCATTTGTTGAGTGTCCGTCTATCAATCAGTCCGTCAAGCAATGGTTCAGTGTATCCATCTATATTGACAATCTTTCCCAATATTGATCTGCATTGGCTCCTCCCACACCTTTCCAGTCATTTAATCTTTCGCAGTTGATTTGTGTCTATCAAAATCACATTTTCAACTTTGCCTCCTTCCAACACTCTTTTTCTGTGTCTTTACAAAACTAGTCATCTCACTTGGTTCATATTTTACAATTTCTTTCTCTTTCTCTCTCTTCAGTAAAGCAAATCGAGTCCTCACAGTCACTGTGTGTTTATCCAAAAATAAATAAACTGAAATTCACCTTCGTCCCTGCCATGCACCAACGGCTTAGTGGTAGAATCTCTGACTGATGCCAATTCAGCTGGGTTTCGATCCTAGCTAGAAGTAACCAAACGTCTAGCCACACTGAAGAGCTGTGATACAATGAAACAGTCTGTGGATGACAATATACAGGATCCTGAAAAATTTATTTCAGTTGAGCTCTCTGAGGGAGAAAATGTGGGTTTGTAAGCAGTGACTATTACGGCTATTATAGCAAGACTCTTCGGTAAAGTGAATCGAATCCTCTTAGTCATTTAGCCTGAAAGTAAAGCCTGATTTACCATTTTAGCCACAGAAAAATTAGTGAACAGTAAAATCGACTTTGCTAACCTCTGTTGATAAATACTGTTTAGAATGGAGAATTGTATTTTAAAAACAGTAAAATCAACCTTGCCAACCAAAACGCTCCTCTGTGGCTAAATCGGTAAAACATGTCAGGCTATATGAAGGTTGTGTATAGGATACAGGTTCAATTCCTGTAAGAGGACGCATATTTTCTATGAAAATTTCTCGGACATTCAGGCTGGTCCAAGTTGTTTAATACTATTTATTATAAACAGAGCATTTACTTAAATATTTGTATCTATAAAAAGAACGTATAAACATAAAAATGTCTTAAAATAATTGTCGGACTTTGTCCATTTCCTAATATATATATAGCGTCCCTTTCAATTTTAATTTCACCCGCCCCATCTTTCTTCCCCACCACTTCTTTCCTTACCTCTCCCTCCTTCTTTAAGATTTGATCGGCCATGGTGTGTGTATGTCACCTCGAAATGTATCCTTATTGTTTTAGACATTCGACAACAATCATTTTTCCCCTTTCCTCTCTGTTAAACCCCTCTCTTATGAACTAACATTCGTCCCACACTCTCATAATTACACTCTCTCTAAATTCTATTTTTATTTCCGGAGTAGGTTTTTTTCTGTTTTCTTTTTGAATTTGTAGGTCTGATGAATTGGATCGTATTTACGATTCCAATGGAATAAATTATGACCATGGAATATTAGTGTTTAAGCCTTTTTATTATATATATATATATATATATAGGCTTTATTAAGCATTAAATTATATCACTTAGCATCATCCATAATTATATCTTCACTTTAATTTAGTCAGAATTCCATTCATGACCTTTTTAATTTCATTCATGACCTTTTTAATTTCATTCATGACCTTTTTAATTTCATTCATGACCTTTTTAATTTCATTCATGAATTTTCTTAAATTTCAAAATTTGAAAAACTAACATATTTTACTTCTGCTTATAAGTAGTTATTGCAAAAAAAGATTTTGATCTATATCTATATATATCTATCTATCTATATATATATATATATATATATATATATATATATATATATATATATATATATATATATATTATTATTATTATTAAAATACACCATTAAATGCCAAACCTAGATGTGTTGTCAGTGTTGTTGCTCCCATGTCACTGGAAGTTTTGGGTCTAAATAAACAACAGACTTATTCGATGGACGACCCGACCAAATATGATCAGTAATCAGCCCGCACCAAGAACAAAATTTGCCACTAGCTGTAGGACATGGATTATATAAGCTGCCCCAGAAACAACAACCAATCAAGACTTCACTTGGGCTATTCGAAGTTATACAATAGGTATGCATGGTTGTATTGATCTTTCTACATGCGGCCAAGATAGGGTGTTTTTTTGGAAGAATAGAAGAAAACCTCCCCTTTTAACTTATATATATATATGTATATATACACACACTTTAAAATCAGGACGCAAATTAAAATAGGCAACCACCATGGTTTCAACTTCAAGGCCTCTTCAGGCAATACTTTTAAAATGACTACTTTAACACTTTATTTCAAAAAACTGCAATGGATGTTACATAATCCTTCAAAAAAAAAAAAATAACAGGCTAGTGATGATTGAAATACGCGACACTGAGTGTAATGGAAACGAAGGAGAAAAGAAGGTTGAATAAAAGAAAAGAAAAGAAATGAAAGGAACAGGAAGTGTATTGTAGATGTGTATACAGCAAAGACGGAAATCAAATATCTAACTTGCATTCCCATTCTTTTTTATTCTTTTCTTTTATAGTAAAAATTGGCAGAATTAAACATCTTCATTGTAAAAAAAAAAACAAATGCAAAAACATGTATAGTGCTTGGGCTTTGTTCTTTTTTAGAGGCGGTGGGTGGGGTCTTAAAAAAGTCGTATGCTAAGTCTGGGGGCATCATCACAGTTCTGTTTTTAGAAAATGTTTTAAACTTTATATTTTAATGTCCTGTTACACATATTTTATACAGTATTTTCAATGGGTGTATCGATCTACGAGTCATTAAAAACGGTTATCGTACGTATGAAAGAAAATTTACATTAAGTGTATGATCACCAATACTATTTTTCAAAAATGTTTTAAAAAGGGTCTGAAATTTTTCTAAAGTGTTTAGAATGAAAGGTAAAAGCATATGGGGTTTTAACAATCAAAATAGGTACTTATAAAGACTTGAGGGTGGGGGTTACAAGTATTTGCAGATTCTAACTATTTGCAGCCGGTTCTGATCCCTCACCCAGTCTATCAGTGGATGACTATATATATATATATATATATATATATATATATATATATATATATTAATGCATTAAATAATATAAAGTTTTGTCTATTTATTTTAAACAAATTCCTTTCATATTGTTTGATAAGATTAATAACATTATCATTGAAAATCGAAAGAAAATCACCATATTGATACATGTTTTTTTAATCCTATCTAAGCTTTTGGCTTACATAAGCCATCATCAAAGATGACAATTACATTACAATAAATTAAACAATACACGGACATAGCAACAATGAAAGTCTGTTTTGGTTTGCATGGAAGATTTCTAAGCAACGACAAACTCATGCATACAAGATGTTGGAAATCTTCCATGCAAACCAAAACAGACTTTCATTGTTGCTATGTTCGTGTATTGTTTAATTTATTGTAATGTAATTGTCATCTTTGATGATGGCTTATGTAAGCCAAAAGCTTAGATAGGATCAAAAAATGTATCAATATTGTGATTTTCTTTCTTCATTTAATGATATGGTTATTAAGCTTATCAGACGATATGAAAGGAATTTGCTTAAAATAAATTGACAAAACTTGTCTATATTATTTAATGAAACATGCTTTAATGAAAAAATGCTGCCTAAATACACACAATATATATATATATATATATATATATATATATATATATCTACTTCAGGATAATGTAATCCTCCTGGATAAAAATGATGCAGAGTTACTTAGGTCCAGCCATGCAATCCCTATTCACATCGGACAGCATAGACAAGGCCCTCTCTCTCCACCCGTTTTCTCACATATTCGTGTTTGGTGACTTTAACGCCCATCATACCAAGTGGCTCGAGAATGCTACTACTGACCGGGCTGGCATTCAAACACTTAACTTCTCAATTTCTCAATCCCTCACACAGATAGTCAACTTCCCCATGCGTTTTGCCCCCAACCTGGCAGATAAGGCCTCCCTTCTCGATCTGTGTTTTACCTCCATCCCCGAATCCTGTAGCGCCACACAGCTCTGCCCTCTTGGTAACTCTGATCATGCCGTGGTATCTGTTAACATTTCCCTCAACTCCACACCCCACAAAGAACCTCCCATTACTAGAACCTCGTTCTACTACCAACGATCGGATTGGGACTCGTTCCGTGACTTCCTCCATGATGTCCCCTGGGATGTTGTCTTTACACTCCCTGTCCATGAATGTGCTTCTGAGGTCTCATCCTGGGTTAAAGCTGGAATCGACGCTTTCATCCCCTCAAGGAAATTTAAGGTCAAGCCGCACTCCTCCCCTTGGTTCTCCGCTGCTTGCTCAGCCGCCATTGCCCATAGGAACCACTTCTTTCACATATTTCGTAGCGATATGTCGGACTGCAATAGACGTCTCTTTGCCTCCGCTCGTAGCGAGTGTAAGCGTGTCCTCAACGAAGCTAAGACAATATTTGCTGCTCGGATGAGGGAGGGTATTGCATCTCGCAAATTTGTCTCCAAAGATTATTGGTGGCTCTGCAAGAGTGTCCTGAACAATAGAAAACCCTCCATACCTCCTTTATTCAACCAGTTCATGGTCTTGACCTCCTCAACCGACAAGGCTAAATGCCTTGCTCGGAAGTTCTCATATCACTCGACACTTGACTCCACCGGTGTACCCATACCTGACTTCTCTCTAAGAATTGAGGCCCTATTGAGCGGCTTACGCATAATGCCGTCATCAGTACTGGGTATTATCTCCAAATTAGACCCCACAAGGCTAGTGGTGGAGATGGCATACCAGCCATTGTCTTGAAGAAATGCGCACCTGAGCTAGCATCCACCCTCTCTAAACTGTATAATTACTGCCTCAAGAAATCCTGCTTTCCCGACTGCTGGAAGTCTGCATCCATTGTTCCTGTCTTTAAGAACTCTGGAGACTCCTCTGACCCCTCTAATTACCGTCCTATTAGTCTCCTACCCCTCTTCGGCAAAGTCTTCGAAGCCCTAATCAACGCAGAAGTGGTTAACCACCTTACAACACACGACATTCTCTCAGACAAGCAATATGGTTTCCGCTACGCCCGTTCTACAGCTGACGTGATTATGGCCATCACTGAAACCGTCTACTAAGCACTTCAAAATAACGGTGAGGCTCGTGCTGTGGCCCTAGACATCTCCAAAGCGTTTGATAGGGTTTGGCATGCCGGCCTTCTTCGTAAGCTCCAGGGTTATGGTATTACTGGTCGACTGTTTGATTTAATACGATCATTCCTGTCAAACCGAGAATTGAAGGTCGTACTCAACGGTTTCTCCTCCAGTTCCTATCCCACGAACGCAGGTGTTCCACAAGGCTCCATCCTTGGCCCCACACTTTTCCTTATTTTCATCAACGACCTTCCTGACGCCATAGGTTCCCAAGTTGGCATCTATGTGGACGACACTACAATTTACTCCTGCCTCAAAAACAAATCTAGTGTCACGGTCAAAACTAACCTGGCCGCGCGTCTTGAAATGGACCTCCAATCGGTTGTCAACTGGGGCAACAATTGGATGGTCAAATTTAACGCCTCAAAAACTAAACTACTCTCCATTAACCACCATAGAAATCCTTACCTGCACCCCATTAGAATGTCTGATAGTCAACTTCTCGAGAGCAACTCCCTGCATCTGCTCGGTCTTACGTTGACTGCTAACCTGAGATGGAACAAATACATTGAGTCAATTGCATCGTCCACCGCGAGGAAAGTTGGCTCTCTGTGCCGCGCCAGGAAATTTTTCTCCCCTGAATTGATACTTCAAATATACAAAATGACCATTCGCCCTTGCATGGAGTATTGCTGCCATATATGGTCTGGGGCACCTTCTGTTTACCTCGGAGTTCTTGACAAGATCCAGAGACGGATACGTAATGTGATTGGCCCTGATCTGGCGTCTCACCTGCAGCCACTATCTCACAGATGCGCTGTCGCCTCTCTCTGTCTCTTCTACAAATGCTTTCATGGCAATTGCTCCGATGAGCTGCTTTCCCTTGTCCCCAGTCTCCATGAATACAAGCGCCTTACGAGGCTGGCATCCCGCTCTCACCCTTACACTGTAGAAACTTTAAAATGTAGCCGTCTCTTCTACTCCAATAGCTTCATACTTTGCACCTCTCGCCTGTGGAACACCCTTCTCAATTACTGTTTCCCTGATGGCTATAATCTCCAACTATTCAAATGTAATGTCAATCGACATCTCCAGTTACCTTGATCTACACACTATCCTTCCTTTCATCCTTTTTTCTATCACTCCTATCTGCTCTTGCTACAAATCTTCTGCAACCCCTCTGCATCCTAGTGGCTTCATGACTTGCTTGGGGCGCTAAGCTTAAAAAAAAAAAAAAAAAAAAAAAAAAAAAACCCTTTTCTAGGCATTAGATGTATATACATGACAGCAGGATAAGTAGAGGTTATAGAAGTTTTTCTATTTAGGTGACCCTATTTTTTTTTTTTTTTTTTAATCATGTTGCAATAAATTCAACATTGGCAACATTATGTTGGGCCTCATGGCACTTACTTTGGCTAATATGAGTTGTGTTTAAGCTAATGACATTGTTTTAAAATTCATGCTTCAAAACAGCCATTTAGTTTGCTCCAGCCTGATCAATGTTTTTCTACACTTCTGTATGTCTACCTAATAATGTCTGAAACATTTGGGGAAGCTGACCAGTAAGTATGTTAATCTTGAAGGCCATTGATAGTTATCATGCCAAATGCTTTTAAAATGTTGGCCTTGAGCCAAAGTTTTATTCATATTACAAATTCTTATTCATAAAGATGTTTATCAGGCTGAAAAAGTTATTGGCACTATCTACTGCTCAAAATGAGATCAAATGACTGAACATCACATCTTTCTCTCGGGGAAAGGATTCTTGATTGGGCTTAGGAATTATTATTAGCACTCTTTTGTGTGTGTGTGTGTGTGTGTGTACATATACATATGATAAGATAAAGAACCAATGGGAAACATTTATAAATCCAAGCTAATGAGATATAGAGAAAGAAATTCTGGTATTTCTAATTTTGTGTTGTTTGATTTTCATTGGTTAAGCAGACTTCACATATATTTGACTTGTT
>OZ010615.1:3399790-3434790 GCA_963932145.1 Acanthosepion lycidas
AGATATCATCATCATTATTATTTACATGCTATACCTTCAGGATATGCACTAGCTCTTCACAACTTCCTGTCTATTGTAGCTTGAAATAACATTTGATTTGTTACCATCCTTCTCGCATCTATCAAAACCAATTCATAAAGTTACAAGTAACTAATATAAATTAACTCTTGTCAAGACTGACTATGGTGGTAACAGCCTTTTTGCTGTATTTGACTCTGCATGTTAGGTAAGTATGGGAAAGTGTTTTTGATAAATGTTGTTTCATCCATATATTTTTCTATCATTTTTCTGCAAGGTAACATTTTGTGGGATTTGGTTTTCAGTCCTGCTTGGAACTTACATGGCTTGCTTAGATGTGGCAACAAACTTGCCTATGCACACACAGAGAAGGAAAAAGAATAGAGAGAGAAAGGAGGACAAAAAAAAAAAAAAAAGATAAAAAGAAGAAATAACCATATTTGACACATACACACAAAAAAAGAAAATATCAATAATAAGAGCATCTCAACTAGCACAACATAATTACATTTTAGTATAGAGATAATGAAAATGTGAAAAACAGTAGTAAATTGCTGAAATCTCCTGAAGAGTGAACAATTAAACAAAGTAGATCACCAGAACTCTAGACTCAAGGTGCTGAATCAGCTACGAGGCATATATATATATATACATATATATATACATACATATTCATTCATTTCATATATATATTCATTCATTTCTGTTGTTCACTTCTACCATCAAGCAGAAATATTTCTTCTCCTGATGATGGCCATGTTGGCCGAAACTAGTCGAGGAATCTAAATGAAATAATAATAATAAAAACGAAAGAATATTAATCTACAAACCAGTGTGTCTGAAGATTTTAATTTTTTAATATATATATATATATATATATATATATATATATATATATATATATATATATATATATAAATAGATATGAATCCTCTTCTTCTCCCCCCAGCTATGGGTAAATAGCAGGACAGACTGGGTTCTATAGCTTTGGATGGCAACTGGTCTAGGAGAAGGACAACTCTGAATTCCAAACCTGCGGAGGGTCATTTGGGGACCTTGTGGCACGTAGTGCACCAGGTCTCTGTATTTGGCCCTTCAAAAAGTGTGGATGGTCCTGCACGAAACCTTCACCACTATAATGAAATCTGATGTGCTGATGTCGGGCTGTCGGTTTCCTAGGAACTGATCTGCTTGACCCTCATACGTCGAATTTGACGGGAGAGTTGAGTATTATATATATATATATATATATATATAGTACACAGTCCATCAGTTATGTGCCATGCGTGATACACGCTTAGGTTATCATGTATCTCTCGATAAATGACTGACAAGGCAGATTTTTTTACCCACAGTAAGTTGCCATTTCTTTCTGCAGTAGACCAGTTGCCATCCAAAGCTATAGAACCCAGTCTGTCCTGCTATTTACCCATAGCTGGGGAGGGAGGAGAAGAGGATTCATGTCTTTCCCAAGGGTATTAGCACGTAAGTAATGTATTGGATTCAACTGGAAAGTCAGCCAGTCAGTTATGTGCCGTGTGTGATACACGCCTACACAATTATGTATCTTTCGATAAATGACTGACAAAGCAGATTTCTTCCAGCAGTAGATTGCCATTTCTTTCTGTGGTAGACCAGTTGCCATCCAAGGCTAAAGAACCCAGTCTGTCCTGCTATTTATCCATAGCTGGAGTGAGAAGAGGATTCATACCTTTCCCAAGGGTATTTACATTATACATACTCTATTCACTCAGTAATGCTTGCCTTCATTCCTGACCACTAACAATCCCTCTCTTCCTGATTTTCAATGTGTTCATCTAGTAAAATCATTAGTAATCACTCAGTCAGTTATGTGCCATGCATGATACATGCTTAAGTGATCATGTATCTTTCAATACATGACTGACGAGACAGATATTTTTTCCTGCAGTAGGTTGCTACATCTTTCTGTAGTAGACCAGTTGCCATACACAGTTATAGAACCTGGTCTGTCCTGCCATTTATCCATAGCTGGTGGGAGAAGAAGAGGATCCATATTTTTCCCAAAGTAATTGGCATGTAAGTCAATGTAGTGGATCTGGCTGGAATTCGAACTCAGATCTCTGATTCCTCAATTCAAGACGCTATCTATTACTCCACCATGCCTCCATAGTACACAATAAAATCCAAAATTACCTCATATGGAGAATAGGCTTATTTAAGCTGATGAAAACATTGTCAGTTTTATTCAACCCTGCTATAGACTGAGTAGAATTATTTGCTCTATAATAATAAATACATTGAGCTCTTTTTGTGGATGAGTTTTAATGTCTTATATTACTAGGATCCACTTGGATTATATACCAACATATTTTTTACCTTTACTATATGTCTCTGTGTGTGTGTGTGTGTGTGTGTGTAAACACCTAATGTTGTGTTTGTAGCACAAATAATAAAGTTCAATTTGTGAAATAATTCAATATTCAACCAGTTCTGAGTAAAAATGATTGTTTTAAAACAAGGACTGTTTTTCTATTCCATATTTTTAAAAGCTTCTCACTTACCAGACAACTATTTGTATATGAATGTTTTCAAATGCCAATTACTCACCTGTGTATTGTAAATGTTGTCAGTCAGCTGATGCTTCACAAAAACCACAGACATTTGAAAAGATGAAGTCATTTTTTATCTCCTTCTAAAAGAAAAAAAAAAATCAAACAGAATAAGTCCTAAGCAATACTTTCATTTGATATTGTATTTTGGAAACAATTTCTTTTGGTAGAGAAATTTAAAAAAAGACAATTGTTATATATATATATATATATATATATATATATATATATATATACATACACACACACAATCATCATATCGATCTGGCATTGTTTCAGAGTTTGGTTGATTTAAAAAGACAGAAACAAAATCTGGA
Organism: Acanthosepion lycidas; assembly: GCA_963932145.1. Classification (NCBI taxonomy): domain Eukaryota; kingdom Metazoa; phylum Mollusca; class Cephalopoda; order Sepiida; family Sepiidae; genus Acanthosepion; species Acanthosepion lycidas. The sequence goes on from OZ010615.1 coordinate 3,402,717, forward strand.
ACGATCGAAGATCAAAAGAAAAAAGATTTTGAATAATGTTGTAGAATAAACTCTGAATAAACTATTTTTAATATATATATATATATTTTTTTTTTTAAACATTAAAACTACCATCCATGATATAATAACCTATAAGGGTAGGTCAAAAATTATCTGCACTTTCAACAAAATATATCTTTAGGTTTGTCACACTGCCATTCTGCTCATGCGTGCTTATAGTTGGTCCTATTGTGGTCTTGTGGTCATAGTTTAAGTTTGATCGTATCAGTTTTCTTTTTGCCGTTACAGTATAAACTTGGCCGCTCCACTTGCAGTGTGCACCAAAGAAGGAAAAAGAGCATTGAATCTTCGCATTAGTGGTAGAGGTTGACAGGCGTCCTGATCTTTCTTCATGCCTCATGCTTGTCCATCCACGTCTAAATTTTCGATCCACTCATACACATTTCTACATGGTAGTGCCCTGTTGCCATATTGTGTTAAAAGACTCCTGATGAATTTCAGCCTGACACACCTTCTGACCAGAGAAATCAGATCATGTGACCACAATAGTACAAAACTTATTTTTTATCATTTCATCTCATGCATGGCAATAAAGCCACAAAGATGCAAGCAATTACTGAGAGTGAAAGAATACAAGAAAAGAAATTATCAAGTAGAAAGAAAAAATAAAAGAACGGGAAATAGGAAGACAGATAATAACAATTGACATTGCATTTAAATTTTTGAAGATCAAAGTTGACTGATAAACATGATGAAGAAGAGTTAAGCAAGTAAAAAAGTGCAAGAGAAGAAACTGTTAGCATTAAATGTACGGTTACATCTAGCCATTTCAACTGTAAAAAAAAATAAAGGAACCAACCCTAGCTGCCAATCTAGTACTGCACTTAAATTTGTTAAACTGAGATACCAAAGAGGAAAGTTCATTAAAACAACTACTATGAAAATACTTATAGATAGAAAAGGTACAGGGAAGCTGCATTGGGAAAGTGGGAGATGCCAGGTTAGAACTGATAACATTGCAGATTCTTCTTAGGATTTTGTCAAGAATGTCTAATTACATACAAGAAACACACAAGACCAGATGTGACAGCAATATTCAACACAGGGATAAATGATAGACTTATAAATGTTTAGTTTCTTCACTCTCTGATCATCAAACTGGGATCAAAGTGTAGTATGTGCTTTTTATCTCTCAACAGTGTTTATGTCTTTGGACAGAAAACAAGTAAATGAAGGATACCGAGTCCTGGGGATTCAAGACCTGCAACAGCACCTCCTTCATGGCATCAAAGAGGGAGGGTTAGTGGAATATTGATGCCAGTGCAACGTTGGTTGTGGGGATTGGGTAATTTTTGGCCTTAGCTCATATGCATCTGTTTGGGCTTGTGCCACTTCTAGTCATTGTAGGGAGTGGCGAGTAAATACCAAGTGTTGTATCTGTTCTTCTCATTTCTAACGGTAATGGTAATATTAGCCATTCCATTTCCATTTACAAGGAAACATTCTTCACGGCTATTTTCAATTTATTTAGAAATTATTCTGATAATGTAAAAGGTTTAACACAGTGAAAATGAAGTGAACCAGCCACATTCCCTTTGTATGAGATGAGGTGTAAGTTCCAACTGAACTCCCAAAGGGAAGCTTCTCTGATCCATTATGTGTATGATCCATTTCCCTCATTAATGAATTTGTTTTGACCAAATATAGTCAGGTGAATTCTGATGCTATGCAGTATTAGTTAAAGCTTACTGCTAAGCTCAGTCTTATTGTCTTAGACAATTTTACTTCAATAGTTACATGTTGATAATTTTAACAAAGAAAAAAAAAAAGATTTATCAAAACACAGAGCTAAATCACAAACAAATATTTAATTTACTAAAACACAAGATAAAATATATACAAGATATACAAATGTGACATACAAAACAGAAAACAGAGTTTACTGGTGAAGTGTTACGAGGGAGAAGGAAGATGAGTCAAGTATCTTTACCATGTTAGGGCTAGTGATGTAATCTAAGTGCTATTACTGGAAATCCACAAATGTGAGTATATATATACATATTAATTTGTAGTTTGGTCAATGAAAATAGTCAAAACTCTATTTACCAGATCTGTTCCATGAGGTTCTCTTTTTGGGGTTTTGTTGGTCGGCACCTTTTCTTAGAGATTCTTTCGGCTGGATATATTAATTCTCGAATCAAAAAGCCGAAGTTGATACTGGCAGAAATTCCTTTTTACAACTGACAACTCTTTTTCAAAAACCTATTTTTATAGGGGCTAGCACCTAATTAGCATATTTCTAGATGTTTCTCGAATCATCTAGATTTTTCTCGAATATACTGGAATGATCTAGAATCTTCCAAACGTTCTATTTCTAATTTCTCTATTTTACAACTACTTGAAGAATGAAAACTTTTTTGTACTAACAGGTAGGACTCGGTAGAATCCCTTTTTATTATTTTTATAGAAATGCATCCTCGTAACACAATTTAACTCTCTATTATTTACCATTAATAGCTAATTTACCCTGTCAAGGGAGATTTACTATCGACCCCAATGCATCTAACACCAAACTGGAATATCATCACTTGGTAACAAATTTTATAAACTTCTTGAGTAGCCATTTTCCAAGCATAGCTTAGATATGGCACAAGGCCGAAAGTATGGGCACTCAGTGAGGATTGAACTCACTACTCATTCGTAATTCTGCTAGTGAGACAAGCTTGCTAACCATTACACCGCCTCGGGGTGCCCATTGTGATTTTCCAAGCATCGATCAAATGTGGCACAAGGCCGAGTATCAGGCACCCAGAGAGAATCGAACTCACTATTCAGCACAAGTTTACAAGTATTTCATCGACACAGAGGCATTAACAATACTTGACAGGATCCACATAAAAAAGAAAAACTAAATGGTCCCTAGGCACTTACTGGCTGCAAGGTGTCAACTGCCCTCAGAATCCATTAACAAATTGTATCAACCCTTAATAAAACTAAGTAAGGACTGCTCCTTTTCTTCAGTATCAGCAGAACAATATCAAGCTGAATTAATACAAGATGTCTTCATAAATGAGCTACAGTCCATGGATATCTAACAAAGAATACTCAAAAACAGCAACTTAACATTACAGCAGGGCTATGACCAGGCAAGAGTACTAAATTTAGCAGAACAAAATGCTGAAAATTACAATGCAGTGACACTAACGTCAGATACCTCTCCACCTATTTTGCTCCCATCGCATGAAACACTAGGCTCTCCAAAAATATCAGCCTTAACTAAATACACATGTTTTTCTGTGGGGGTAAGAAATATGCATGGTCATTTTTTTCCTGTTAGAATAAAACAAATGTTATACATGCAGAAAGCAGGGACACTGGGCTAAAGTTTGTAAAAGTAAAAAAAAAAAAGGGGTGGGGGGCAAAACTATATCTTGTTTGTCATTATTGGATACACCTGGCTGCTTATCAACTACAACAATAGAAATCAAGGCTAACGAGAGCCACAAAAAGCACTGACAGACACTGGGAGCATGGAAAACTTTCTTAATGCAAACATTGTGAAAGTAAATTCATGGAAAACTTACTGGTGCCTAAAAAAATGGCAATGGATAGCTCATCTCTTTCTATAAAAATATTTGGATACTGTTTATTTGATCTACGAGTAAACGGTACTTTATATCAAGGAGTAAGATGACTACTAATGAAAGATCTATGCTGCGACCTAATATTAAGGCATAACTTCCTGCACCAACATTCATTAGTAGAAATATCATTTGGAGACTTTAAAGTAGGGGTATCCAAACTTTTTTCAAAGAGGGACAGATTTGATGAGGTGAATACGCATGAGGGCCAACCATTCTGCTTGGCATTCTTTGAACCATTAAACTTAAATGTACTAATATGAAGGGGGATACTGAGATCTGGACTGCAGTATGTAGGCCAGGTCTGGTTCAAGGGCAGGGGTTTTGATGTGCAAAATATCATGCAGGTGAGAGTCATTTATTCTTGATCTCACACAGTTCTTGTTAAGCTCATCACAGAGAATGGCTTCTCATGCCAAACAAGCTCAGTCGTTTTCTTAGAAAATGTTTGAATCTCTTGGAACCTGCCTTTATCCAGTTGGCAGTAAAAGTTCCCAAAAGAGAACTGCTGATATCAACTGCATCACAATGAGCTCTAGCTGCAGCTGATCAGGAGCATCATCTGGGTTAAAAGAGAATCAAGAAGAGATAAGCATGATCTCCTTTTCAATAACTGCAACATCCTGAAAGCATTGTTTAAACTCCTCAGCCAGAGATGTGATGTTGGCTGCATAACTCCTTATTTGTGCACTGATCTTGTCCCATGAAAAACTGGTCATTATGTCCCGCAGTTCTAGGAAATGTCTTGAGTTGTGCTTGTGATGAGTCCCTTTGGAAATGTTGGTTCTGAAGGCCTTAATATATGAATATAGTTAGTTCACCACTGCATCTTGCCCCCTGTTCAGTGCATTCAGATGCTTTGTTATGTTAACTAAAAACCCAAAATCAGTCACCCAAACAGGATCAGATAGTTCTGGTATCTGTTGTCTCTTCTCTGTCAAAAAATTGTCCAATTACTTTTCTGAGATAGTAGAAGCACTGAGTCATCTCACACTGTTGTGATATACATCTCTGATATTCAGCCTGAATGCCAAGTAGAAACTGTTTAAACTGATGGTGGCACAAGACTTTAAATTAAAATTAATAGTCCTTATCATTGGTTTAATAACATGATCATATTTGATATGTTTAGCAGAGAACTTGTTAATGAATAATACAGTGAAGTTTTATAGCTTTACCCCCTTCTTTGCAGACATTGTTACAGATTCGGGTTGATAATCCACTTTGTCCTCAGCCATAGCTGATGAGAGATCTGTAATAATCACAGTGACTTTATTCAACTGCAGGCTAACGAAAAAAAAAAAAAAGGTCAAAATTCACTCTTCTGGCCACCAACTGTCTCTTAATATCTGATGAAATATCTTGAATTCTCCATGGTATAGTGTTATGAGCCAAGCAAACATTGGTAAACTCTTCTTCTTGTGACAGATATTATCCACCATTTTCATAACAGTCTTTGATAAATTCAACTTCAGCAAAATGTTTGCAGTATTTAGAAATTCACATCGCCGCAACAAAGCTCGCCTTTGTAGCATTTTCATTTGTGTTACATAGGAATAAAGTGTTGCTACCAACACTTGAGTTTGAACATAGATCACTAGTGAACAAACTCAGGCAATACCATTATTGGATTAAGAGTGAATCATATGACCATAGAGGAAACGTATATATAAGAAGTCACATAACATCTAGACTGATCACTATTTCTAGTCTATCCTCTATTACTATATGGACCACTATTCTCTATTCTATTCACTATACTATTTCTCTATTCAGATCACTGTACAGGTTACTTGTTGAGCAAGTATTATTGAGCAAGTTTTTTTTTTGAGCAAGATTATTCAAAGGTGTCTGACACTAGTATTGTTCAACAGCATACTATTGTTATATCTGTGATTACTAAGTCTCTACTACAACAAGCATTATGAAAGTAACGAGTTCCGTTGACATCATAAAAATTTGATTCATAGGTTCTTGTGAAAAAGCACTGTAGTTACATTAAAACAACTTCTAGTTGCTTCATTTTTTTTGCACAATCACTCCCTGTGAGCTTGTCGTGGTAGCATTTTTTGATTGGTACTATCTCTTCACATTAAATTCCTTATAAACAGACACAGTCTCTTGGCAAATTAGGCAAACACAGTTACTTCATATTTCACTCCAATTTCCATATGTCCTGGAAGTGGCAGCCCTTGCAGTCAACTTTACTTTTTTTTTCATTTACAATTGCCATTTTAGAAATTGGTTGGAAATGGCCAAGGTCAGGGTCACACCACTGATGTCATCTTTTGGTAAAACATGAAATTGCATTTCTTAGGCGTGTACTTTACATACTCTGATCGACAATACTGGTGGGCTGTAAGTGATACATTCTATGACAAAGAACTGGGGCCATATGAAATTTGACTGTAGCCCATAATCAGACCCCTGGCCTAGACTTTGGATATGCCTGCTTTAAAGTCTGCAGCCAAGCAGATATTAGAATGCCTTACCCAGTTATCATCAACAAATTACTACCAGATTGTAAACTGGTAGCCACTAAATCTAGGTGACACACTGAGAAGATTAATTTATTTATCCAAACTGAAGTTATTCGTATGTTGAAGGAAGGAATAATCAAAACAAGCCATTTGCCGCGGAGAGCCCAAGCTTACATAGTCTCCTCATGGAAGAGCATTAAGAAACAGAAAAATTCTGTCAGAAACAAAGAAAAGAATCCTGAACTGTTATGTGATATTAGTCCTCCTATATGACAGTGAATGCTGGACAATCTCCTCACAGATGAAGAAGAGACTTGAAGCAATAGAAACAAAGAAAAGAGTACTGAACTGTTATGTAATATCAGTCCTCCTATATGACAGTGAATGCTGGACAATCTCCTCACAGATGAAGAAGAGACTTGAAGCAAGAGAAACAAAGAAAAGAGTACTGAACTGTTATGTAATATCAGTCCTCCTATATGGCAGTGAATGCTGGACAATCTCCTCATAGATGAAGAAGAGACTTGAAGCAAGAGAAACAAAGAAAAGTCTACTGAACTGAAGACAGTGAATGTTGGACAAGGACTTCAGAGAACATAGAAAGGAAAGTTTAATGTTGCAATTTGGTAAGTAATACATTCTTTGAGGTTCTGTAGAAATTGAACTCTTGGAACAAATTTACTTCATCAGTTCCAGTTAGTTACTTTCTGACATGTTTAGATTGATTTTTTTGTCTTTTTGAGTTAAAAGAGAAAATAATGTGTCTTGTACAAATTGGCCATTGTTGTTTTCTCTTCTGTAATAGTTGTTGTTTAGAAAGAAAACAATAACAGAAGAGACTAAAGAAAAATGAGAAGAAAGAACTAAACCTAAATTGCAAGAAGACATAATGCCTGGTTGCTAGCAAAAGGGACAACTGGAGAAAGCAAAAAAAAAAAAAAGAAACAATTTAAATATTTGGGAAACAGAGGACAGAAAGTATGACACTGAAATCTGAAGATGCATTGAGATAGTGAAAGATACTTTGCAAAAACTAATCAGAGTATTAAAAGAAAAATTTAATGAGAAACAATGAAGTGTATGGAACTGTTATGTGATATCAGTCCTTCTATATAGCAGTGAATGCTGGACAATCTCCTCACAGATGAAGCAACAGAAATGTTGTTCTACAGAAGGATGCTTAGGATACCATGGACCGAATATGTGAGCAATGTGTAGCGGAATTGAAAGGCAGCAGTCTGTGGGTTTCTGCTGAACTGACTACAATTCGCCGTTCTAAGAGGCAACGAGCGGCATGCGTGATATGTAAGCAGAATAGTGGATGCTTACGCAAATGTAGCAACAGACCCTGGCAAAATGAAATACTGGACGAACGAGGAAAGAAAAGAATAGCCTCTGCGCATCATGTAAAGTCCAGTTGCTCGACAGCAAAAAAGAATCAAAATGGCGGCACCCATGTTTTATGACAGGTGGTCTCTTACGACTAACGCGAAATCTCGTTGGCTAGTGATTCGTATGTAAATTATGCTCGGTCCTCGGCTGTATAAAGCGAGCCGTCTTTTGGGAGAGACAGAAGCATTCTTGTTGGCGAGAAGCGAAGCCTGAATGTGTGACTCAATTTTGCCATCTCTACGTGGCCTGTTGGATCGTTATGTCGGACAGTCATTGAACTGGATTTTGGCTATCTATTGCAGACTTATTCCTATTGGAAGTTGACACTCATTATCTGTTTTCTTTTGCTTTTTCTTTTTGTTACCAACACACAACAACAAAGTTTTATAGAAAATGAAAACAAAAAGGACACTTACATTTAATATCAGGAAGAGAGAGTTAAAATTTCTGTGGAACTTAATGAGGAAAGAGGTTTGTGAAGATTTAATATTCACAGGAAAGACTGAAGGTTAGAAAGGCAGAGAAAAACAATGCATAACCTACTTAGTGAGTTTGTGTAAGTGGATGGCAGAACAAAGTTTAGGAGAAATAACAAAAAAATAAAATTTATTAAGACCTACAAAAAACAGGAAATTGTGGAGAGCCATGATCGCCTGTGTCCTGAAAGGGCACAACATGAAGAAGAACATTCCACTTGCAACTGTATCATAGATTAATTCATTTTCTATATTTTAACCAACTCCTTCACAGTTATTTAAAGCTGGAAATTATTTTTTAGATTGCAATGATTTATTTTTGAGATAACAATGCTTTTAGTGATACAAGTCTTACTAATTAACTCATAGCTGGGGGGGATATAACAAGCCTAACTGGAATTAGAAATTGACTTTATGATTAACAATTCTGAGCCATTATTCATTCTAGTACCTGCACATCCAAGCTTACAGCACCTGGCATTTCCAATCAGTCACCCATCATGTCCAGGCTCGACATTTCCTAACTTCGGTGTTTATACGAGAACCCGTGTTTCAACATGATGTGTCTGTATCATAGATTTCATTTCTTTTTAATTTTTATTGCTGGTAACCCCTTTTTTTTAAAAAAAAAAAAAGGGTATTGCTGGTATTAAAACCTATTTTTACACTTTCATAGTGTTTTAACACCTTTTGGTGGGGGAGTTAAATATTTGCCCAAAGCTGAGACCCTAACAGGTGCTACCACCTAGGGTCAGGGTGGACCTGGTAACGCCAGCAATTAATTGCTGTTGGATGTAGTCTATTGTCTTACCCAAGACGGAAAATCAGAAGAGAATTCCACAGGTGAGAAGCATGGGCAAAGAAAGGATTAAAATGGAATTTACAGTTGCATTGAGCTATTTCAACAGTAAAACGATTAAACCTAGTCATCAATCTAGTAGTATACTTAAATTCATGCAGTCACGGTACCAAGGAGGAGAGCTGAGAACAGCTACCATGAAAATATTTGTAGAAAAAACGGAGAGAATCCACATCCTAGTGGTGAGAAAGGGACTGAAGCTGAGGTGCCAGGTCAGGATGGATTTCATTGCAGAATCTTCATTCCAGTATATTGAGACATAGTAAGAGCACCAGATCAGACAGGGTTGTAGATCTTCAAAAAATTTTTAACCAATTATAGCATTTTTTTTTTTTTTTTTTTTTTACAGGGTTTTTGTTGGGGCGCACCCACCTTCTCATCAGAATGGACTGATCTCTCTACTACTAATAGGACAGTTCTATAGAGTTCTGGAGAGATCAGGTGACCATCACACTTCTGTCTCTCTACCGAATTCTACAGAATTGACTTTATATTCTTTCTGATTGTTACTGACTAACCTGCGATCGTTTGACTACTAATCTCTCTGTTGTAAATACCTCTTTGAATATACCAGTATTTTTCCCTACGTATGTGTTTGTCCTTATTTCAATACACTCACACGGAAACACTCAACATCTCAACAGTTTTATTTTTACAAAATACAATAAAGAAAGAAACACAAGAAAGAAAAAAAACTATCAAAGCAAGGAAGAATATAATTTTCATAAAACCCTGATGAAAGAATTCTTCTTTAATGGTGTACTATTAAAGGTGTACATTCAAAAATAAATAAAAAGTTTTCATTTTTAACACAGACCTTCTCTATTATTTCAAAGATGATTTCTGCCAATCAGGAAAAGAAAGGGAAGGGAAAAGAAAGTGAACTAGAAATTTTAAATGCTCTCGCTGTTAACCATGTTGGCAGCCTTTGATAACTTATGGCTAAATTCTTAATTTTTTTGCCCCACCACAAAAAACAAAAAAAAAAAAAAACATTTTACTATGCCAGAACCATCTCAGAATAGTAAGAATTTAACAAAAATATGCCATCAATTTTTATGACATAATAAAATTGTATTTATTCAAGAGTCTATTAGTCAAAAACTGAAAGTTTGGCTATGACTAAGAAACTGAATCCTTAAAATTATTACATATGGACAAAGTTAGGAAGGATCAGTTTATTACTGATCCCTGACCTCATAGAATTATAACTAACAAGGAGTACATGTGAAAATTACACATTTTCCTATTTGAATTTTCTGATGAATTGTAATTCTTAATTTAAGGCTCGAATGAACTCTTAATGAATTTCATGACTATAAAATAGCTGTGGAAATTCTCCAATTACATTGACAAATATCTGAACTTAACTTTAACAAAATATGCAAGCAGTTCATTAGAGAAGTAAGAGGGTACAAATAAAAAGATTAAAAATTGACAAGGTTTTCCATTTCACTGAAGCAGAAGTTAAATGCATGAGAGCATTATTCTTTTTCTCTTTCCTTCTCTCTTTATTTCCTTCTCTTCTCTAAAACAGCATCCGTAATATATCTTTATCTTTTTCTTCCCTCTTTCCTCACAATCAAAATAGAATGGTCCATTATTTATCTGAGGTAATGGCAGAGTGTAATGCATATGCTAGCAGTTACTATGCGCGTTATGCTCTGCCATTGCCACAGATAAATAATGAACACTTCTCTTTTGATTGTGGTTTGATTGCTTAATTTTCAACAGTTTATCAACCCATTGCAGGTTATTTAAAGCAAGAAAATATTTTTAGATTATAAGAATTTTTTTTTAATTTTTTGTAGATGATGATTTCATAATACAAGTCTTACTAATTAGCCCGTAGCCAGGGGGGACAAGTGGTGGATCTTTCCCTTTCCCCAGGGTATTTGCATGTAAGTGAATGTAACAAACCAGACTGGAATTGGAAATCATCTCTCCAATTAACAATTCCAAGCCATTATCCATTACAGCTGATGTAAATCCAAGCTTACAGCATCTGCTATTCTTAAATGGTCACCCGTTTACATATGAACTAATATCAATGTTGCTTAACTTCAGTGATTGTATGGGAAACCAGTGTTTAAAACTTACATGGCTGTAAGCCTGTTTTAATTGTGATAAAAGACAGAAGAAAACAATATATTAAAGATTTAGTTTGGTTTTATAGAAGAGAGGGGATGGAAAGAGAAAAAAAAGAAAGAGAAAAGAAAGAAAAAGTATGGGAAGAAAGGGAAGGGAAAAGAAAGGGAAGGGAAAAGAAAAGAAAGAAAGAAGGGAAGGGAAGGAAAAGAAAAAGAAAGGGAAGGGAAGAAAAAGAAAAAGAAAGGGAAGGGAAGAAAAGAAAGGGAAAGGAAGAAAAGAAAAGAAAAAGAAAGAAGGGAAGGGAAAGAAAAGAAAGGGAAAGGAATGAAAAGAAAGGGAAGGGAATAGAAGGAAAAGAAAGGGAAGGGAAGGAAAAGAAAGGGAAGGGAAGGAAAAGAAAGAAGGGAAGGGAAGGAAAAGAAGGAAGGGAAGAGAAGGAAGGAAGGAAAAGAAAAGGAAGGTAAGGGAAGGGAAGGAAAAGAAAAGGAAGGGAAGGGAAGGAAAAGAAAGAAGGGAAGGGAAGAGAAGGAAAAAGAAAGGGAAGGGAAGGAAAAGAAAGGGAAGGGAAGGAAAAGGAAGGGAAAGGAAAGAAAAGAAAGGGAAGGAAAAGGAAGGGAAGGGAAAGAAAAGAAAGGGAAGGGATGGAAAAGAAGGAAGGGAAGGAAAAGAAGGAAGGGAGGGAAGAGAAAGAAAAAGAAAGGGAAGGGAAGGAAAAGAAAGGGAAGGGAACGGAAGGAAAAGAAGGAAGGGATGGAAGAGAAAGAAAAAGAAAGGAAAGGGAAGAGAAAGAAAAAGAAAGAGAAGGAAGCAAGAAAGTGCTAAGAAAGGAAGGAAAAAAGAAACATTATAATATGATAATTAAAAATATATTTCAAAACTCACCTGTAATAAATTTAATCATTAGAACTGAAGATATGGTGTCATTTTCTAAGGCAAAGGTGAAATATATTAAGAATAAACAATAAATCAAATCTTAATTATTTCTTTAAAAACATTGTATAAAGATGTATTTTTAAGCAGAAGATTCTGTTAACAAATGCAAAGTAACTGCTTCTTTACCGAGTTGCCCTAGTTTATTGGCTCTGCCAAATGGCGCCATTTTTACATACAGTCTATCTCCTTGACTAAAGAACCTGACTGCAGCTCAGAAGCTTTGCAGCTGGTTCGCGGGCTTAATATATATCTATATATCTATATATCTATATATATATATATATATATATATATATATATATATATATATTTATTTTTTTTTAACTTTCTACCTCTATATTTTTTTTTTTTTTTTTTCATCTGTTTGTGCATCTGACAGTTTGGGAAATCATAAACACATAATGCCTGCATCGAAAGAAGCTAGAAATCAAAGCGACAATAAGGAAACCTGTGTGAATTACATGTTCTCTAAGAGCAGACTCTCTGCCAAGCGAAACAAGGAACTGGAAATGCAACCAGCAAAAGTCTTAGAAGATATGTCAGTTCTGATTGATTTTATTTTACAACTTTTACTTTTGGTACAAGTTCACCCATGGCATCAAAAATAATGCCATATTTTCTTAAGACCTTACAATATTAAAAGGTTTACAAACATTTAAATATATATTCTCCCATTCTTATATTAATATGAAGTAATTCTTTGGGGGATCAATTTATTACTTAATAACAATAAAAGTTTGACCCCCCCCCCAATTTATGTCCAGTACCCATGCTATCCCATATTTTCTTAAGTCCTTACTATTATTAAAAAAAAATTTTCACACTTGAGTTCTTAAATATATACTTCCCATTAATAAATTAATATACAGTAATTCAAAAGGGGGATGAATTTATTACTTCATAACAATAGAAAACTGATCCTCCAATTTATGTCTAATACACATGCCATCAAAATTTTCTTAAGCCCTTACTATTATTAAAAGTTTTTTTTCATATTTAAGGTTTTTAAATATATTTTTCCTATGAATTACTAGCTTAAAAATTGCCCTTATTGGGTAATATTTAAGCTAGCTCATGCAGAGGACTCTTGATTGGGTTTTCATCACAATAGTGAGGGATGATTAGATGCTATAAGCAACAATAAACTACAGAAGAACTCATTGGATTGAAATATTGCATTAATATCTAAGCTTACCTTTTAAAAGTTCAATGATAATTCTTCTGCCACCAAATAATTAGTTTGATGGATGTAAGTCCTTACTTTCTATAAAAACAATTTTTATTTCATGGGTGACTTTCACTGGATTTCACAATTAATTTTGATTATTCCCAAGTTATAAAAATTGTTATAATACAAAAAAAATAAAAAAATAAAACAAATCACTGAAAACAAGTGCAATAATAAAAATTTGGGAATCCAAAATTTCAGGATTGCCGCTCTGGATGCAGCCCAGAATATTTTTTAATTTGCTCACAGAATTGGCCTGATTTCATAATGGTATATGTTGGGCTATGTCCTCTCAGAGTAAAATTAAAAAAGAGTGACACACTGATATTCACATGTATTATTGACATCTCCCGGAAAGGGATATATTTGATTGAAATAGCTAAGTGGTTTAGGCTACTGTAACCAAGTAGAACAATCTAGCAGGTAGCAGTAATGGAACTGGTACTTGTTGTAGTCACAGTCAATAAGTGTAGGCAATAGGCATAGACCAATAGGATAGCTAATGGCGTAGTCCAATGGGCATTGTCCTGTACCTCTACATCAGCCTATATTTATGGCTGACACCAGCCAATCATATTCCTGTGAGGGGGAACACAGGTGTATGCATATTCATTACATCAGTTATATAGATAGTAATTCTGAAAGGGAATCAATTTATTACTTAAAATAAAAATGCTGATCTCCCAATTTATATCCACTAGTTCTAGATTGGTAGCTAAAGCATATCATTTCATTGTTCAAATTGCTCATTGTAATCATATGTTGGATGCTAATCGATTCTTTTCCCCTCTTGTGAAATTTGTCTTTCTGCTTCCCTGTCAACTACACTTTTCAAAAATTTAAATGTAATGTCAGTTGTCATTTGTATTCTTGACGTCTGTTCTTTCATTGACCTCACTGTTTCTTTCAAACTCAATAACCCCTTGTGCCATAGTGGTTTTTATCAACATGCTTGGGGTGAAATGATTAAGATAATAAAAAAAAAAATACCATGCCTTATCTACTTGTCATCAGTAAAAGGTTTTCATATGCAAGTCTTTTAATATATTTTTACCCATTAATACAGGATGTTTCCCAATTTTTGAAACAAAAGGATCAGGCACAAGTTAAGGACCACAAATGAAAAAGCAGTGGAAATTACATTTATAGAAAGTTAAAAGGATTTGCAACCATTAAGTCTCAAACTAAAACCTTGTGAAGTCCAGACATGAACCTCTCTGTCACTCAGATCCAGGTAATATCCAATAATAGCAATGAGGAAAACCAGCAGTTAGCAAGACTCACTTTGCTATTGTCAGAGATTCAGTATCTCGTGAAGATTTTCCTTTCAGGCATTTAGTTCTGGAAGATGCATACTGCCTGCTATGCCATGTTTTCTGGAGCAGTGACCTTACTAGTCATTAGTCAGTTTTATTTTATTTCCTCCCATCTCTCCTTTTTCTGCATGTTACTCCTTAATTGCTCATTATATCTGACTGCCTTACTTCACAGACTGCGACCCCACTTGATTATTATTTGTCGGGCACAGTTAAGTGACATACTAACAAAACTCCTTGTAACACCAAAGATGGACAAAAGGCAAGGACTATGGCAGCATTCATCAACTTATACAAGGAGACCATTCAGAACAGTTGCAGGAGATTCTGAAGTCATCTGGAGGCCGTGGTTGAAGCCAATGGTGATCTTATTGAATAAATTTATTCTTTTGTATTTCAAGATATTTTTGTGTAATTTTGGTAAATATATCTGTTAAAATGATTTATTTTCAGTATTTACATTAGTCGGACTAAATACTGTACATAATACCTCATCTCAGAAATATAGACAGACTCTGATTTATTTTCATTTTTTATGACAATTTATCCATCACACCCTGTATATATGACAGCCTAATTTCTCAAATCATACATTGGTGATACAGCAAGGAATTTAAAAATTCTCTCTATCCATCATCTGAAAAATCCTTTCCTGCCTCCCATCAGCATGGGTGATACTAACCTCCATGAGAGTAACTCAGGTGATTTCAACTGAAAAGATTATACTGAATCCATTGCTCAGTCTGCTACTAACAATGTTGATTCTCTGTGTCATGTTAGACAAATTTGTCTCTCCAGAATTTATCTTACATATCTATAAGTATACCATTCACCTATGCTTGGACTATTGCTACCACATCTGGTCTGGTGTTCCTGGTACATATTTAGAGATTCTTGATAAAATACAAGGAAGAATCTGCAATGTTATTGGTCCTGACCTGGCATTTTGGGCTCAGTTACTTTTGTCTTTATCTTCATTACCTGAAAGATCCTTTCCTGCCTCCCATCAGCATGGGTGATACTAACCTCCCTGGGAATGACTCAGGTGACTTGAAGTGAATCCATTGCTATGTCTGCTGTTAACAATGTTAATTCACTGTATCATGTCAGACAATTTTTCTCACCACAATCAATCTTACATATCTATAAGTCTACCATTTACCCATACTTTGAATATTGCTGCCACATATTGACTGGTGTTCCTGCTATATATTTAGAGATTCTTGATAAAATCTAAAGAAGAATCTGCAATGTTATTAGTCCTGACCTAGTATCTTGGCTTTAGTCACTTTCCCATTTCTATAAAGTTCCTTCCCTTTTCTATAAATACTTTTGCAATAATTGTTTGGATGAGCACTGTACTAGATTAGCAACAAGGTCTCATCAGTTAAGAGCTGAATTGGTAAGATGTAACCTAAAGTTCTATGCTAACAGTCTCTTTTCTTGCACTTCTCACTTGTGGAACACTCTACTGGCTCCATGTTTATCAGCCGACTTTGATCTTCAAAAATTCAAAAGTAATATCAATTGTTATCTACTATATTCTCGATTCTGCTTTTATTGTTCTCCCTTAGTAACCCTTTGTGGCTTTACTACCTTGCCTGAGGTGAAGTGATTAAGAAAAAAAAGAAAAAAAATGAAAGAAAAAAGTCACATATATATGGGAGGGAGTGGGGCTCAGGGTTAATACACACCATCCCTGGCAAGATCTATGATGATAATTTATTTTCTCACTTGTGGAACTCTTTTCTGGCTCCATGCTTTCCAGTGAATTTTAATCTTCGAAAATTTAAATTCAATATCAACCGCTTTCTACAGTCCTCCTGGTTACTCTTCTTTTATTCTCGCTCCTTAGTAATGTTTCTCTTTTTTTTTTCTTTATTCTTTCACACTTAGTAAACTTTTGTGGCTTTACTGCATTGCTTAGGGTGAAATGATGAAAAAAATCATACATATATATACGAAGGGGGTGTCAGGGTTAATACACATCATCCTTGGCAAGAACTATGCTAATAATTTATTTTATCACTTATGGAACTCTCTCTTGTGGCTACATGCTTCCCAGTCAACTTTAATCTTCAAACATTTAAATTCAATGTCAACCGTTTTCTGCTGTCCTCCTGATTACTCTTCTGTTGTTCTTGCTCTTTAATAATGTTTTCTAATTTCCTTTTTTTTACCCTCAGTTTGAAAGTTGAGTTTAGTTTGGACCTGGATCATGCAACAGGACAATGATCCAAAACATCAAAGCAAATCCACAAAAAATTGGTTCAAAAAAATAAATTTAAATATTGGAATGGCCTAGTCAATGTCTTGATCTAAACTCAACTGAACATCTGTGGTTCAAGTTAAAGAAAACAGTACATACAAGAAAACCAAGTGATACTGTCACTTTCCCACCACCATAAGGTTGCCTCTCTCTGCCTCTTCTATAAATCCTTTCATGGTAATTGTTCAGATGAGGTCTTCACTATGGTACCATGATGTTTTGAATTTCAGCACAGTACTTGACTTACATCGAGATCTCATCAATTTACAGTTAAGCTGGCTGTCACATCTGGTCTGATGCTCCTGCTATATATTTAGAGATTTTTGATAAAATTCAAAGAAGAATCTGCAATATTATTGGTCCTGATCTGACCTCTCGGCTTCAGTCACTTTTCTATTCTGGTAATGTGGCTTCCCTGTGTCTTTTCCATAAATATTTTCATGGAAATTGTTCTGATTAGCTTTCCTTTTTGTATTTGATCCCAATTCATAAGATTGATTTCATCAATAAAATTATTTTGTTATTTATCAGTATGAGGCAAGTATTAGTAGATATTAGGTTGGTGCAAAAATAATATCGTTTTTGCCGTTAAAAAATACGTCAAAAAACGATATTATTTTTGCACCAACCTAATAATACCAAAATATTATGCAGTACTGACTGCAAGGAAAGACATAAGATACTAAAAACTATTATTATACAAAACAAATAACATTAAGTAAAATAACTTTCATCAAAGGAGTCAGTCTCTTGAGGTTGGTATAAACTATTTTTTATGCATACAAAAAAAATAATAATACATATAATATTTGATCTTTGCTTTCCAAGTGTGGTCTAGATCTATGTAACCATTATTCACATGATGTCACATAAGACTAAATGAAATCCATGATGAATATGTAGCCATGTATAAAATGGATTATATACAGGGTGTATCAAAAATACTTTACAAACTTTGGGGGCAGGTTTCTCAAAACAAGGTCAAACGACCATAAAAACATGTCCAAAAGGCCATTGTCATACGTCAACACTAACTCATAACAAAAAGGTCAAAATGTCCTCAACTTGCTTCTACACATACATACACCAGTCAGATCACTGACTGGCAAACTCTTTCAAATACTACCACTTGGTGTCAAATGGTTTTGCAGACCCCCATGATACATTGATGAAGTGTCTTTGCATTATTAATGCCTGCTGCATAAACCAATTGTTTTAGGTGGCACCACAGATAAAAATTCAAAGGATTAAGGTTAGAGGAACATGCAGACCATGGAACTGTTCCTCTCCTACCTATCCAGTTTTCATGATAGACGTCAGCCAGTGCATTGGGAACAATGTGACTAAAATGTGTTAGAGTCTCACATACATCTTTGTATTAACAGGAGTACATTCTCTAGCAGGTCTAACATCACTGTAGACAGCTGCTGAAAGACATACTGAGAGAACCAGGCAGTCACCTACAATTCCAGACACACATTAATCATAAACTGATGCTGGTTTCTAGCTTGTATTGTACTATGCGGATTCTGATCCACCCACAAATGTTGGTTGAGTAAATTTGTTATTCCATCTCTTCCTAATGTTGCCTCAGTTGTAAACAAGACTGAAAAGAAAAACAATGGATCAGCGATTTGAGCAATAAACCATTGGCAAAAGTTCTACTATGGTGAGTGATGAGAGGATGAAAGACCCTGCACATGTTGTAAATGATATGGATACAGGAGCTGCTCTTGAAGTACCCTCCATATGGTATTACGAGATTTAAGATATGCCAGGGTCACTTGACATATGCTGATACCTAGATTGTCTCCGACAGCCTGTAGAATGATGTTCTTTGTGGTCAGTCATATGAACGGATCTCAACTTTCCTTAAACCATAGTTTGTGGTGCCACATATCCTGTCTCAGCAACACAATGATAAGCAGCAGCAGAGTTTGAATGACTCGACTGTCTTCAGTCTGGAAATGCAATCTGATACAGCTAAGTGGTCTCACATCTGCTTGCTTACAATATGAATATCCTGCCATTGTGAAATTAAACATGTCTCTGTTTACTCCCTATGACACACATTAAATGTTGAAGACTGACTAGTCACAAATGTACATGAATGACAAATGTAACCTAGAGCACATGGCAACACAGCATCATCTACCATAAACTTTCTTTAAATTTAACTCAAAAATGAAGGATTTGTGGACATATATTTATATAGACATTTGTCTTTGTTTTGGTGTGAGGAACCCACCCCAAAGTTTGTAAAAGTATCTTGGATTGTACATGTAACAGCACCTACCATAAACTTTAATCTTCATGACACAAAAACAAACGATTTGTGGACATAAGTTTAAATGGACTTTTGTCCCTGCTTTGGTATATGGAACCCGTCCCCAAAGTTTGTAAAAGTATCTTGGATTGTACATGTAACAGCACCTACCATAAACTTTAATCTTCATGACACAAAAACAAACGATTTGTGGACATAAGTTTAAATGGACTTTTGTCCCTGCTTTGGTATATGGAACCCGTCCCCAAAGTTTGTAAAAGTATCTTGGATTGTACATGTAACAGCACCTACCATAAACTTTAATCTTCATGACACAAAAACAAACGATTTGTGGACATAAGTTTAAATGGACTTTTGTCCCTGCTTTGGTATATGGAACCCGTCCCCAAAGTTTGTAAAAGTATTTTTGATACACTCTATATAAGACAAACACACCTTTTTCAATTATATATTTATTTTTTATAATTTTTTTTTAATCATTTCATCCCAAGTAAGACAATAAAGTAGGGAGCTACTAAGTGTTGGAAAATAGGAGGAAAAAATATGAGTAAGGACAAGAAATAAGAAGCTATCAAATAATGATTGACAAGGCATTTAAATTTTTCAAGATCAAATTTGACTGGAAAGCAAGAAGCTGGAAGATCATTCCACAAGCGAGAAGTGCAAGTGAAGAAACTGTTAGCATATAACTTATGGTTACATTTCAATTGTAAATATGTATATATTCATGTATACGTATGTGGGTGTAGGTATATATAAATGGATATATATGCAGGGATGTGTGTATATATATATATATATATATATATATATATATGTATGTGTGTGGGTGTGCGTATGTTTTGGTATATATGTACCCATATATATGTATGTGTATGTATGTATGTGTATATATGTGTGTATGTGGGTATAGATGTGCGTGTATATGTGTATGTATGTATAGCTAGACGGATAGATACAAGGATACATTGTTTTTTTGTTTAATTGTATAGAAATGTAAGGTTTTAGGTATATATGTTTATGCACATGTATGCGTATGTTCATATGTACATATGTGTGTGTAAATGTGTAAGGAGTGGATGCCTATGGATGTATGTGTGTATATGTAGGTATGTGTGTGTACATTTTTGTATGTATATATATATATATATATATATATATATATATGTATATATCTGTTTTTTGTATGTGTGTGTATGTATATACGTGTATGTGGGTGCATGTGTATTTATGTATATATATGTGGAAAATGTGTGTATAGGGTATAGGTGGATATACGTGTATATATGTGTGCGTATGTATATATATGTATATGTATGTGTATGTGTGTATGTATTTATATGTGTATGTGTGTGTACATGTATATGTATGTGTGTATGTATATATATATATATATGTATGTATGTGTGTGTGTGTAGTATATACATGTATGTATGTGTGTAGATGTTTGTGTATATGTATGTGTGTGTGTATATATATGTGTGTGTGTGTGTCTATGTATATATGTATATATATGGATGTATGTGTGTGTGTGTACATGTATATGTATGTATGTGTGTATGTATATGTATATATATATATATATGTATGTATATATATATATATATATATATATATATATATATATATATATATATATATGGAGGTGTGTGTGTATGTGTATGTGTGTATATATGTAGGTGTAGTTATTTGTATATCATATGCGCGATAATTATTACAAAGCGCTTAGTATCAGAGATATTGAATCAGAGATATGTATATGTGTGTGTGTATGTATATGTATGTGTGAATATGTGGATATATGTGTATGTGTACATGGATATATGTATGTGTGTATGTAGGTACACGGTGATGTGTATGTATATACTTGTATAAGTTATTGTGTATGTGTGGATTTGCATGCGTTTTGAACATAAAAATATAGGTCCCCACTAGATTAGATAATCGTCATATTTATTGTTTATATTTGATTTGTAACCTGCAGTCGATATTATTTTTGTCAAATTTTCTCAATTACACAGCGTCCCTTTCAATTTTAATTTCACCCGCCCCATCTTTCTTCCCCACCACTTCTTTCCTTACCTCTCCCTCCTTCTTTAAGATTTGATCGGCCATGGTGTGTGTATGTCACCTCGAAATGTATCCTTATTGTTTTAGACATCCGACAACAATCATTTTTTCCACCTTCCATTCACACCTAGTTTTTAAATAAAACTCTCTCTGTTAAACCCCTCTCTTATGAACTAACATTCGTCCCACACTCTCATAATTACACTCTCTCTAAATTCTATTTTTATTTCCGGAGTAGGTTTTTTTCTGTTTTCTTTTTGAATTTGTAGGTCTGATGAATTGGATCGTATTTACGATTCCAATGGAATAAATTATGACCATGGAATATTAGTGTTTAAGCCTTTTTATTATATATATATATATATATATATATATATATATATATATATATATATATATATATATATAATTATTTATTTAAAAAAAAATTTATAACATAAATATGTTATAAAATCACCACAAAAATAGCCATTTTGTTTCAACACCCTCGGTGTCTTATCAAGTGATTTGATTTTGATTCACCTGATAAGACACCGAGGGTGTTGAAACAAAATGGCTATTTTTGTAGTGATTTTATAACATATTTATGCTATAAATTTTTTTTAAAATAAATAATTATATCTGCTCTACTTTGTATTGAGCACTCTTTTAAGAATAGTAATTCTTGGTTATTGGAATTCATTCCATATACACCAATCATATACTTGGGTGTATATATATATATATATATATATATATATATATATATATATATATATATATATATATATAAGTGCACCTGTACTCACCTGTACATGAATGATATGATCCTCATTTACAAATTTCAGTTGCATAAGGTCTTTTTATTTTTACAACCTTTCATCTGTTCCTACAGACATCCTCAGGTATGGAAAATCTACCAGTAAAAAAAAAATTCTCTTATTGCTATATTTGTACAAAAACGCACAACCTTAAAATTTAAATTCAAACTCAGCGTTGCGACTGCACGTTCCAAAATAATCACATTTCTCATAGCATTTTTTCGGATTATATCTCTATTTCCGATGTCCTCTTATTACTGAGAAGTAAAAACAAGAACAAAATCTATTTCCATACCTGAGGATGTCTGTAGAAACAGACGAAAGCTTGTAAAAAAAAAGACCTTATGCAACTGAAATTTGTAAACGAGGATCATATCATTCATGTACAGGTTCGGGGTTTATGTATCTTATTTGAATTGTTTGCGATGATGGATCGTCACCAATTAAATCATTAACCTATGTATTTGTTTTTTGTATGAATGATTCATGAACTTATATATATATATATATATAAATATTATATATACATATATATATAGATATTATATATATATATATATAAATATTATATATACATATATATATAGATATTATATATATATATATATAAATATTATATATATATATATATATATAAATATTATATATATATATATATAAATATTATATATATATATATATATATATATATATATAAAAGGAAGAGGTTATAGTGGTTCTAATGAGAGAAAAGTGTGTATATTAAAAAGAGAGAAACCGCAAATGTTTTTGGTTGTAACGTGGATTTTTAAAAACAATATTATGCCTTATTTTCCATAATTTTGCTACACAAGTTTCCAGTCTCGCAATTGTCATCAGACTGGTGATTTCAACATATTATTAAAAATAATTCATTTTTTTTTATGTTTTTTTTATGTTAAATATTCTTGATATGAGACATTCTCTTTTTTGTGTTAGTGATTCAAACATCTTTCTTGAAGTGGCAGTGAAATGTTCTGCGTGATGGGTTAAAAAACAATTTAAGATTAGTTCAAGAAATGATGGAGTAGTTATCAGCATGCTTATCTTTTAATGACCCCTATGTGTTCTTACATCTATTTCCATTTTCATGTGCTTTTGTCAGCATGCGTGTATATATGTGTATATACCCTTTTCATACATAAGCACTGTTTCACTACAAGGAATCAGTGCACACATCTGTACACCCACACATACATACACACACACAAACATATACCATCCCATTACAAGGAATCAGTACATACACACACACATATATATGTATACACATACAGACTTCCTAAATTGTGTGTGGTTTGTGTGCATACATGTAAGTAGTTCTCCTGATTTTGCCAATGTGTATATATATATATATATATATATATATATATACACACACACATTTTATATATATATATATATATATATATATACATACACACACACATATTTTATGTATATATATATATATATATATATATATATATATATACATACACACACACATATTTTATGTATATATATATATATATATATATATATACACACACACACATTTTATATATATATATACACACACATTTTATATATATATATATATACACACACACATACATACATACAGACATACATACATACATACATACATACACATCCGTGTCCCACAAGCACTCACATGTGTGCGTGCATGCACGTATGTGAGTGGTTTGATTATTTATTGTGAATGTTGTTTTGGATGATATTAACCAATTCCACACTCTACTTCAAAACTTACACCCAAAAATCAAATTCACACAGGAATATAATTTTAACCATTTTAGATATACTCTTTAGAAATAAAAACAACTACATAATCAGATATCTACTACAAACCTACACACACCAATATCTTCATTTCAAGAGCCATGACCCAAAAAGCTGCCTAAAATTCATCCCCTAGTCTCTAGCACGTAGCGTTTGTATTATAGTGACTGATAAACACCTCCGAAAAAAACACCTAGAAGAACTACATAAAACTCTAAAAAAAAAAAAAACAAAAAAAAAAACAAAAAAACAAAAAAAAACAAGGCTACCCCACAACACGAATAACCAAAGGTTTTGAACTCACCAAAAAAAAATTCCTCTACACCAACTTAGAAATAAAAAGGAACATAACATCAAACAAACTCTAGCATATGTCTCAACATACAACAAAAACAATCCAGAATTATTCACAAAAATTACAAAAAATCTAGACCTACTTAGCAAGAATAATAAACTGAAAAATATACTGAAAACAACCAAAATAATTAAAAGCAAACGCCAATCTAAAAACCTAAAACACATATGAACCACATCCAAATTTAACCAACACACAATACGGGGATTCACAAAATGCAACAAAAAAAGATGTGGGCTTTGTGACATGATTATAGAAGGAAACTCCTACACTTTTGAAAACCCCAAAACAACATTCATAATAAATAAAAACTTAAACTGCAACTTCAAAAATGTGATTTATGCACTCAAATGCACAAAATGCAAGAAGTCATATATAGGTATCAGTAAACAACTGAACAACAGGGTCTTCATCCTACACAAAAGCAACATAAAATTACCAGACAACAGAAAACTTTTTGTATTACAACACATCTTCAAATATAACCAGGGTAAATTTAAAATCGTGCCAATATATCAAACAGACAATTATTCTTACCTACAAATACAAGAAAAAAACTTCATAAACAAATTTAAACCAGAACTAAATAGATCATAAACCAGAACTAAATAGATCATAACCCGACACGCAAAAGCACACAACATGCACACATAGTGACCAAATACAGTGATCAAACCACTCACATACATGCACGCACGTTCACATGTGGTCGTTTGTGGGGCATGGATGCGTGTGTGTGTATATATATATATATATATATATATATATATACATACATACATACATACATACACATTCACACACGCACATTGACAAAATCAGAACTACTCACAAGCACACATACAAACCCCACACAACTTAGGAAGTATGTGTGTACATATATATGTGTGTATGTATGTGTGAGTATACTGATTCCATGTAACTTGGGAAGTATGTGTATGTACGTATGTGCGTGTGTGTACATACTGATTCCTTGTAATGGGACAGTATATGTTTGTGTGTGTGTATGTATGTGTGGGTGTACAGATGTGTTCACTGATTCCTCATAGTAAGACAGTGCATATGTATGGAGAGGGGATATACACATATATACTCGCATGCTGACAAAAGCACACGAAAATGGAAATAGATGTAAGAACACACAGGGGTCATTAAAAGATAAACATACTGATAACTATTCCATCATTTCTTGAACCAATCTTAATTGTTTTATAACCCTTCAGGCAGAACTTTTCACTGCCACTTCAAGAAAGACGTTTGAATCACTAACACAAAAAAGAGAATGTCTCATATCAAGAATATTTAACATCAAAAAACAAAGAAAAAAATTAATTATTTTTAATAATATTTGGAAATCTCCACCCTTTGCCTGATGCCGGTTGCAAGACCAGAAATATGCGTAGCAAAATTATGGAAAATAAAGCAGAATATTTTGTTTAAAAATCCACATTACAACCAAAAACGTTTGCGGTTTCTCTCTTTTTTTAGTATATATATATATATATATATATATATATATATATATATATATATATATATATATATATATATATATATAAATTGCCAAGAGGATATAATTCTGATAGAACTTAATGTCCAGGACAGAGTAAGAATATAAGAGGCTCAAACACTACTGTTCCATAGTTATAATTTATTACATTGGAATCGTAATCACGATCCAATTTATCAGATCTATAAATATGAATTGGATCATGATTACGATTCCAATGTTATAAATTATAACCATGGAATATTAGTATTTTAGCCTTTTATATTATATATATATATATATATATATATATATATATATTTTGAAAGATAGATAATGAAAAGGAGATTTAAAAACACTAAATGTGTTGCCATTAACAAAATCAAGTAATTTAACCAAGGCACTGTAACTGATTTTATTTACAGTGTTGCCTAAAACTCGAGAACTAATTTTCTCTGATGGTGAAATATTAGGTTAGTGCAAAAATAATGACGTAATAACGTCGTTTTTTGACATATTTTTTAACGTCAAAAAACGACATTGTTACGTCATTATTTTTGCACCAACCTAATATTATTTTGTAATCATGAAGTCTTACTGTATTTTATAATCCTTCTAATCCTAATGATAAACTGAAAAGATTTAAATATTTTCTCATTCAAAAAAACTCAACACCACCTACACATAAAGTATGAAAATAATTCCATTTCTCAGAGTTATTCTATTCCACATTGGGGAAAACAGAATTATTTGAACGGTA
Organism: Acanthosepion lycidas; assembly: GCA_963932145.1. NCBI lineage: Eukaryota > Metazoa > Mollusca > Cephalopoda > Sepiida > Sepiidae > Acanthosepion > Acanthosepion lycidas. The sequence continues at coordinate 3,428,966 of OZ010615.1, forward strand.
AGACAAAAATAACAACTAATATGACGAACAGACTAAAATGCTAATAGACTACTATAATAATTTTCAAATAAGACAAAAGTGACTGAATCCAAAATGCCAGGTCAGGACCAATAACATTGCAGATTCTTCTTTAGATTTTATCAAGAATCTCTAAATATATAGCAGGAACACCAGTCAATATGTGGCAGCAATATTCAAAGTATGGGTAAATGGTAGACTTATAGATATACAAGATGGATTGTGGAGAGAAAAATTGTCTGACATGATACAGTGAATTAACATTGTTAACAGCAGACTGAGCAATGGATTCACTTCAAGTCACCTGAGTCATTCCCAGGGAGGTTAGTATCACTCATGCTGATGGGAGGCAGGTAAGGATCTTTCGCATAATGAAGACAAAGACAAAAGTAACTGAATCCAAAATGCCAGGTCAGGGCCAATAACATTGCAGATTCTTCTTTGGAGTTTATCAAGAATCTCTAAATATATAGCAAGTGCACCAGAGCAGATGTGGCAGTAAAAATTAAAAACACTAAATGACCATTAACCTTTTATGCATTATATATATATATATATATATATATATATATATACTAATTGAGTTGCCATTAACAAAAGCAAATAATTTTAACTGTTTTTATCTGGCGTGTTGTCTCAAACTTGATAACTATTTCTTTGATGATGAAATATTATTTGGTAAAAATTAAAAAAAAAAAAAAAATCATACTAGTATCCTCATTTTTATTGTTTTGAATATAAAGACTTAGTGAGTTTTCCATCTTTCTGAGCCTAAACACGAGCTGGAGACATTTAAATATTTTCCCATTCAACAATCTTTAAAAAAAAAACAAAAAACTCAAGACCACCTACGCATAAAATAAGAAAATAATTGCATTTCTCCAAGTTATTCAGTTCCATATTGAGCAAACAAAAGTTTTTGAGTGGTAAAAAGCATACAAGATCCGTAGCAAGATATAATAGATCCATTTTCATATAAGACAAAAATCACAACCAATATGACTAATAGACTAAAATACTAATAGACTACCATAATAATTTTCAGATAAAAGTCACAACTTTCATAATCAAATGTCTTGAATAAATGCAAGTCTGATGGTGTCGTATTTGAAAATATCAAAAACGAGCCAATTGAAATGTCAGAGTTAATGTTGGTTTGAGAAAGAAATTGTTATGTCAGTTTGAAAGTGAATAACATTAATTGTCTATAATATAATGATACAAATTCTGTGGGTTTGTGACTGTAACACAGCAAAAATAGCACATTGTAGCACAATTTCCACGATCACAATACCATTAAGATGCTATCATTTGTGAATAAAGCAACTTCCAGTCTAGTCAAGATACCAGTTTTTGAGTAATTTTTAATTAAGCATAAACTGAGAAAATAAGGGAGATAACTGTCAATTTAGTAAATCCTGATAACGTGTTTCTGTTGTTTTTTTTCCTTAATATAAACAAGAATAAGCAGGGAAGAATCTTTGAAGGATTTTTTTTTTGTTTTATATTGATGTTCACCCTGTACAAGACCCAGGAGCCATTCAAAGTCGTGGGTGACAGACACAGTTAATGCAGATATGGAGGAAAGATAAACTTGAACAGGTTAAGATTGTAATGATTGGAGAAGCAACCATTTGGGAGTCGGTTCTACAAATCAGTAGTTTATGGAAAGAAGTTGCTTGACTGGAACTTACATCTCACCAATGAAACACAAAGGGAATGGGGGGGTATTCTACAATGTGTGCAGGATGGTGGATCTTAACTGTGACTGTCAGAACTGGTGGGACTAAAGAATGCAGCTTGTCTGAGCACTTCCCATGGAGATAGTGATAGAGCAGTGAGAGGTTTGCAATGTTTCCTATTTTTACTTTAGCTATAATACAACTTCTATAAAAAGACGTGAATTGACACTGAGCAGCAGTAGTCAAAAGCACCTTTAAAGAAAATAACATTAAGTAATATAACAACAATAGCAGATAAGAATGCTTAAATCTAACTATTGCGATGTTTGACGGCATCGCTTGTCATTTTTGCTAGGTCTAGGAAAAGATATCTATGATGATGATGAGCAGGAACCTGACTGAAGCGTCTAAGAGTTGGTGAAGATATCTATGATGATGATAGGCAGGAACCTTCAAACTGTTGCTCTCATCTTTATTGTCATATTCACAATATTTTGGCTGTTATACACTCCAACCTTCTTCAGGTGATTGGTATTTTGAACCAAACACTTCATTTTATCCACCGGGGTAGATTATTCTATTTCCATGTTCCATGCCTCTTCTGAATATCTCAGTTTTCAATTATTTCCCTTCAGTAACTAAACTCTCCAGGTTTGTTTGTTCACCTCTGCTGTGGCCAGGTATTGAACTCACAACTCTTTGGATGAAATCACTGGATTACTTTAACCAACATTTTTTATCCACTAGGCCATATGATGTTAAGGGAATAACCATTCTTTTGTCACATTGTTTTTTTTTGTTTGTTTTTTTGGGGGCATAAAGGTTAAACTTTGCTGGAAATTCTATAAATATGAAGTGATTTGATATTGAGCAAAGACAACAAAAAGCAAAATTTAAACAAGTAACAATAAAAATACAATAAATATTGATCAAAACATGACAGCCAGCAGCAGCAGTTGTAACCTAATCAGTAGCTAGGTTAAGTTTAAGGCTCTAAGTTTACTGGGACAAAAGTCTAGTGGGTAAAAGCATTGGTGTGTGAATTTGATGACATAGAGGTTTGAGTTCAATCCCTGGGTCAGTGGGTACAGCAATAACTGAACAGTACTAAATAAAATTTAAAATAAATTAATAAAATAAAGAACAAGACAATATCCATAGACATCAGCAGTGGTTAGGATTAGGGCGTGGAATGAGAACAGTCAATCTCTGAGATTAAATATAGGGTTCAGTTTGGAGGTTATCCAGATCAATAAATACACCTGACGAAGGCTGGAGAGCACTATGGTCAAAATGAAACATGATCAGTTTAAATTAAATTTATTACTAAAACAACAAATCAATGTAAATAAGTTTCTTGTGAATTATTGTTTTAGTAATAAATTTATTTTAGTTGTGGCTCCATATTTACGTTCCATTCACCTTTTTCAGTTTCGCCATTTTGATTATTTTTATTCCATTTTTGGCTTTCAATAGTTGAAATTCAACAACAACAACAGAAGCAACAACAACAAAATACCCAAAAGTTGCTACAGTTGCAAAAACAACAACAAGAGTTGTTCAAAGGGGTTTTGAAGAAAAATGCTTCAGTGTTTCTTACACCAGACACAGCACAAAACACTGTATCAGAATTCATATATAATCCTGATGCCAGACTGATTTTTGATGCCTATTTTAGCAGAGTTGAAGAAATATTTAGTCAGGAATGTAGTAGCTGGGAATAAAATAAAAAAAAACAGGTTGTTGTTAAGAAAAATAGCGCTAATAGAGTACAAAAAGTACTTCAATTATATTTTACTGAGAAAATCAGGTGAAATAGGGCTTGAAGACAGTACACTTTCTGACAAACATTTTTAGTGACAAGTGCCCTCTGTTCCATGCTAATTGGAGATGGATGAATTTAACCAAAAAACAGGATGAAGATTTGTCACATATGTGGGTGCCTTCAACAAAGAATGTGAACAATTTAAACAAAAGGAAATGATTCCAGATATGTTCAAGAGATTAACTTTTGTGCAATATCTAACAGCAGAAAAAGATGCTGAAGTATGAACATAATAACGTAACACTATAGGAAATAGTAAATAATTGTCGAACAATGTTAAGTCTGAAGCATGATTCTGAAAAACTTCAGAATAAAGAATGTGCATTGGTAAAAGCTAAGATGTTGAAAATTACATCTTTGGAAAGACTGTCCATGGAAAAATGCATAGTGTTATAATTGTGATTAAAAAAAAAAAAAGGACATATTAAATCATACTGCAGAACTAAACAAAGGAAAAATTTTTGCAGAAAGAAATTAATACACAGTCTTGCAGCAGAAAAAAACAGCCACACAAAACAAAAGAAAATTTATTAACATGAAAATCAATAATGTGGGATTAAAACTGATACTGAATTAATGACCATAAATTTACACAAAGGTTTATATAAGTATAATCAATTTCCTTTTCGTATAAAGATGGCACCAGCTATTTTTCAACAAGCCATAGATACCATGTTGGTGGATTTCAAAGTGACGTATCTGGACAATATTTTGATCAAGAGTGTGTTGAAAGAAGTATGAAAGAAGTTGGGTATGTCAAAACAATTATGCAAAAATTAAGAGAATAGAAATTCAAGCTTAGCGAAGAGAAGTGTGAATTGTTTATACCAAAAATACCTGGGACAAATTATTGATAAAAATGGCAGGAAACCAGGGCAAATGTCGAGGGCAAAAGCAATTAGAAATATGCCTACACCAGCAAACATAACGACGTTACAAGATTTTTTGAGACTGGCTAATTATTATCAGAATACATAATATACGTAAGTTTTTTGTGGTACAGAATTAAATAATAGCTAGGAAAAGATCAATTTTATAAGGCATTTTTAAAAGAAAAAGCTAAAAAAAAAAAAAAAAAAAAAAAAAGCAACTGGTTTCATCCCAGGACTTATCAAGTTTATTTTTCTGGGAATATGTTATGGTGAAACACACCTATTCTATAGGTAATAGACTCTCCCACCTAATATAAGTAGGAGTAGTAAGACAAACGAAGGTCAGTCGATGTCAGTCAATGTCGGACGACAGTTAGTCGAATATGAAAATATCAGTGACCACAAGATTACTCTGCGTAATACCTATTATATCAAGTTCCTAATGTTTTGTACGTCGAACATATTTTAGGACCGATTTAGTACAAATACAAGCATCCACTGCGAAATCACTCCACAACAGAATAGAAAATTTATAAAAGTGTGTAAATTAAATTAACAAATGGAATGGAAGAGGAAAAAAAAAAAAATTTGAATTTCAAGAAACTACAGTCCAATAACATTCAGACCCAGTAAGCATTCCCTCTGTTTACAAAGGGAAGGCCCTTGGGATTTGAAATACAAGGTCTCTAGAACATAGAAATAATATACACAATTTGACAACTCCAGTTAACAATCTACTAAAAAAGGAGTAAAAGTGGAATTGGGATCATAAATGTTTAAAAATGTCTGACGAGATAAAAAAAAGTCTTACGTCTAATTTATCATTAGCACACTACGGTCCAAAAGCAAAAATTGTACTAGCATCTGATGCTAGTGATTACAGTGTTGGAGCAGTGATTTTGCACAAATTCAATGGTGTTAAAATGAAAGCTTTCACTCATGCTTCACGCTTGCTTCTACTGGCAGAGAGGAATTACAGCCAGATAGAGAAAGAAGTTCTAGACTTCATATTTGCTATGAAAAAATTCCATAAATTTATTCATGGAAAAAAATTCACATTGCAAACAGACCATAAACCATTATTAGCGATATGTGGCTCAAAGAAAGGTATACCTACCCATACAGCTAACAGATTACAGTGCTGGAGTACCATCCTATTAAATTATAATTTTATGATGCTGTACCAACTATCTAAAAAATTAGAACATGCAGATGAATTATCTAGGTTAAATACTAAAAATGCAGAACCATTGGAGAACACAGTCAGAGCAATGCTAAGAAATGAGATAGAGATTAAAAATATCCTTGCAATGTAGTACAGGAATTACCAGTTACATTGGATGAAAGGAAAGAAAAAGCAGAAAAGGATGTCTTTATTGCTAAAATAAAGAAGCAATTAAAAAAAAATAAAAAAAAGAACAAAATCAA
>OZ010615.1:3437290-3492290 GCA_963932145.1 Acanthosepion lycidas
TGATTTATGTGCTCAACTGCACAAAATGCAACAAATCCTATATAGGTATCACCCAAGCACTAACCAGCCGTTTCCCTTCATAAAAGCAACACTAAATTACCAGACAACATGAAACTCTTTTTCTATCACCATTCCTAATAAATTTTCTGTTGTCACAATATGGGATAATCAGGGAAAACGGTGATAGAGAGAAAAAGAATAGGAAAAAAAGAATACAAATGGATTTGGCTAGATGGAAAAAATATTCTTTCTAAAATACTTTTAAAAAATTCTGAAACTACCAGCATCTCCCGTTTCATGCACATGTGTAGATATGAAAACATCAACATAGCCCAATCTGATGAAATCCTAACAGATAAAACACATCACTAAAAATTTTCCAATTTATCATATTTTTCTAAATACACATACTAACAAAACACAAACAATACACAAAAATGGTGATAAGTTGAAAAAGATACAGAGGTCATAAAAAGATAAGAACAAAGACCTTCATTCCTTCATCCTTTCTCTGACTAATCCTAATTGTTTCATTACCATTTAAGCTAAGAAACATTTTCTCCACCAATCCAAGAAGAATTTAGATTATTACCACACACAAAAAACAATGGTTAAACATAAGAAAACATCAAGAAAAAAATTATTTCATTTAAATAATATGTGGAAATGACCATTCTTTGTCTGATTCTGGTCACCAAATCTGAAACACATGCAGCAAAACATATGGAAAATAAAACAATTGATGTAATGTAATAACCAGTCACCCCCATGAATGAATACACTATAGGTAGTAGGTACCTATAAAGTCAACTGTCTACGAGAGACTGCAAGGAAGAGTGAGAGCGAAAAGACACGTCCGACCTTCCAATTAGTGGCACTCACTACTAGATTGACTTGTGTGCAGAACTGTACCGTATGTGTGTGTATGTGTATATATATATATATATCCAAGTATTTGATTGGTGTATATGGAATGAATTCCAATAACCAACAATTACTATTCTTAAAAGAGTGCTCAATACAAAGTAGAGCAGATATAATTATTGATTTTAAAAAAATTTATAACATAAATATGTTATAAAATCACTACAAAAATAGCCATTTTGTTTCAACACCCTCGGTGTCTTATCAAGTGATGATGTTGAATGTAAAATAAATGGTTTTAAAAGTTTCAAATTAATTAACAATCCTTCACTAGGGGAAAACGTTGTTACAAAAGCTAGATGGACCAATCAAAATACAAGTATAGGAAAATTCAAAAAGCTTGACAACGAAGTCATGTTATAATATCTATTGAGATGTTTAAAATATGGGTAGTATTAAAAAAGAATTTATTCTAACCAATAATTACTAAATTATATGATAAAATTTAGGTACCTCCACGAAAATGTAAACAAACAGAGATAGCATGATGAAAAAGACGCCGAACTTGACAAAAACAAGTTTTTATCGTCTAATGTTCATATTATTATTAAAGAGGAAAGATCAAAGTATTTTGGGGGTATTTTTTTACATTTTTTAATCGTTCCTAGCACGTCCGAAATTTTCGTTAAAAATCTTGTTTTTTTTTGTCAAAAAAAAAAAGAACAGATAATCAATCATTTTCAATCATTTGATAAAAAAGATGAAAATCTGACTTTGATATTCTTTTAAAAATCAATTATCATTTATTCAAAACTGATTTTAATAAAATCAGAAATTATAATGTTTATTTAAAATATTTTGAACCAAGCTTAACTTAGCTTCTGTGCCGAAAAAATGTAATTTGAAAATAAAACAAAGAAGGTCATAACCTTTTGCGTCATTTGACAAGTGACGAAAGGCACGTTCATTATGTTTAGATAACTTACAGGAGGATAATTCTTTCTACGGATGGAAGGAAGTGAAATTATTTAGATTTAAATGAACAAATTATTGACCACGTTACTTTTAAGGAAAACTTTCAGCGCTCTAATTTTTCATTTTGTTTTTTTTGTACTTAGCTTTCATCTTTACATTTACGATGCTTTATGGAAAATATAAAGAAATTAAAAAATAAGACTGTTATGAGTGAGATTAAATTTCATAAGAAAAAGGTATCTAATTAATTTATAGGTACCTTTCTTATGAAATTTTATCAGAAGTGTACATAAAATACTATAATTTTATGTACATTTATTACATTTTAGTGTGTTATTTGTATTTCCATTCATTTTATTATTAATTTTGATATTTCATTTATGGAAAAATGTCATAACTGAGATTAATATAAAAATAAGATCATATAAATTAAAGTTTAGCAGTAGTTAAATTTCATAAGATGATACTGATACTTATAGGTACCCTTCTCAGTTGAAATTGAAAAATCAAATTAACTTCTCTATACGTGTTTCGCAAAAGTAAAGGCCTTAACAGTGGAGAACAATGCTGAACTCAAATAATGCAACTAAATTGTATTCTGGTTGGTCTTCCATACTTTATAATTACTGCCCGATTATAAGCACAAAAATTACATTTTTTAATTGCCATGGCTCTTCTGAATGGTCCAAACGATACAATTTTCAAAGCGCTAGACAATGACGATCTCATCTGGACACTTTGAAAGGTTGATGTTGCTTTTAACTAATGTTATAATATTTTTAAAAACTTAATGTAAAAATGTATTATAATTAAAGAAATAACAAATAATTGTATTAAAAATCAATTTTCATTGAAAAAATTTTTTGCTTTCAGAAAATATTGTCCATATTCATAAAAACAACTAAAAACAAATAAAAGCATTTGAAATTAAATAATATCTTTGTTTTATTGAGTTTTGTATGTTACAATTCAGAGCTGATTTTCAGGTACGTTGGCTCCAATTAAAAAAAAAAAACATGATTTGCATTCTTCAAAGCCTTGTGCTTTTAACTATTGTAATCACTAAGGTTGGTGCGCTCGTTTTTCTAGAGTTTTTCATAAAATTAGTTATGGGGGTGTTTCTGCCATGACTTTAATAAAAAAAAAACATATTTATAATAATTTCAATATTCTGTGAATAGTTTCTGAAAGTTTCATTAACATCTGAGAATTATTTTTATTTTTGCAAGATTTTCCAAATTAATGTGTGTAATACCAAAAAAAAAAACGTGCTAAAAATTATCTATGTTATTTACTAGCCCATGTTGGTACAAAGAGAAACAAGGTTTTTTTAATCAAAATTTAGAATGTTCTAAAAAGAATCAAAAATTTAAAAAAATAATTAAAAAAAACTTTGGTCTTTTCTCTTCATAAAAGCATAAGCATTTAGACGATAACATTTTGTTTTCATAAAGTTTGGCATCTTTTTCATCAAACTATGCTCTTATTTTTAGCGATTTCGTGGAGGTACCTAATAAAATTTAATATTAAAATTAAAAACTGCTAATTTCAAAATCAAAATTTAATGGCTATTAAGTTTACAACTATAAAATTACTGAGGAGAAAAGAAGAAATATATATGTTATTCAATTTATTTCTTCATTGAAGTTACTTTAGCTAATTTTATATCCGGTCCTTTGACAATGTATACATTTTAATCCTAAGGGTGTGTGAATGGGGTCCTAAACTCACGCGTAAAACAAACGCAATCAGATTAAGCACCCAGACATATTTATATATACACACACAAAAAGAGACGAGACAGAGAACATTTCCACGGTCGTTCATGAAAAAAAAAAAGAAAGTGGGGGACGAGAGGGAAACCAACACACACGGACATACATACACAATTAAAAGTGAATGCACTTTCCATGCACATAGACAACCATAAATACATGCACACACATCCACAGACATTGACCCAGACAATCGGATACCACAATCAATAAATATTTAAGATTGAAAGTGTCATTACACAAATGCTAACCACTTATTGAAATATAACTTAAGCGAGCAAATATACAAAGATAAAATGATTAAAAATAATATTATTTAATATATTAAAATAGTGTATGTAAATATAAAATCGGACATCAATGTCAACACCGATAGGTAACTTCGATGTCCACCTCATATATATATATATATATATATATATATATATATATATATATATACACACACACACATACATACATATATATAATAATTTTTCTTTACACACACATATATATATATACACACACATATATATATACATACGTATATATCTCCATGATAACAAGTAGACATACACATACATACATATACACATATATACCCACAAATATACACACATATATGTACACATACTCACATATAAATATATATATATACACACAACAATACACAAATATAAACATATATACACACATATACTAACTCATGTGGCCGTAATGACATACCCAAGTTTCCGTACCTACACGTACACACAATCTCATATACAATAGGTGTCAGCATACACATATACAACCGCAAACATACATAAGTAAACACACACACACATATATATATATATATATATATATATATATATATACACACACACATAAATATATACATAAAAATACCTATCTATAATAACAAGTACACATATATACGTACATACACATAAATACGACATTCAACCAAATACATATATAAACTTGATAAGACAACGAGGGTGTTGAAACAAAATGGCTATTTTTGTAATGATTTGTAATGATTTTATAACATATTTATGTTATAAATTTTTTTTAAATAAATATATATATATATATGAATAAAGACAAAAGGAAAAACCAACATGTTTCTTCCTGTGATGGACTTTATCAAGACAAATGCAAGGATTTTATTTTGCAACAAGTATTTATAAACAGAGGTAAAAATTTTACCTTTTTAAAAAATTTTTAGATTAAAGAAAGTCTATATTTCTGAGATGAGGTATTATGTACACTATTTACATTATTTGGACTATTGTCCTCATCTTTGTCGCTATATTTATTACAACGTAGAGCAATCTACCCCAGTGAGTGAAATAAAAGGTTCAGTTTGACATTCCAACCACCTAAAGAAGGGCGGAACGTACAATGGCCAAAACCTTGTAATAAATAAGGAGAAAAAGATGAGGACAACAGTCTGAATAATGTAAATAATGTAAAGAATGCTCATAAATATGTTGGTTGGTTGATTTTATTTAGCAACATATCAACTTTATGCATTATTTAAAGCCTAAATTTAAATATTTTGAACACAATTTTATGGCTTCAACTGCAGATAAAATATATTGCTGGTCATTTTGCTTTAAAAATGTATTGTTGATACTTTTACAACCAATAGGTATTGTTGGTAATTTATATATATATATATATATATATATATATATATATATATATATAAAAATCTATTGCTGGTATTTTTATACTTTCATAGTGTTTTCTTTTTGTTTGGCGGTTCACTATCAGAGACCCTAACATGTGCTACCACTGCGAGTCAGGGTAGACTTGGGAAGGAGAGCAAATAAGAAGTGGATCCACACTCCTCAATACCTCCAATCTCTCAAGCAGAGGCCTTGCTGCCAGATGTAGCTTATCGTCATACCCAGGACTAGCTAATAAATTTACTTCTGATTAACTGAAAGTCAAGGTAAAGTAAGTAATGTAATTTAATGTCTAACAAACAAAAGTAAGTAAATGTTATTATTGTTGTTCAATTTTTTTTTATAATATAATAATTATTTATTTTAGTTTGAGAAATTAATTGATACATTTGAAATAACAAGTTTTTAATTTAGCCATTTTCTTTTAACTTTTTAGTCATATATGTTGGCTTGAGAAAAAAACGTATTTCTTTTAGGAAAGGTTGGTTGTTTTGTTTTATGGCATATCAACCTCAGTGGGTCATTTAATGCCAACAAAATTTTGAAATAGATTCATAGCGATAGTTTGTTTTGGTTTGTTTTACGGCATATCAACCTCAATGGGTTATTTAATGCGGACAACTTTTTTTCGGGGTAATATTTTGTTTTATCAAAAATCTATTTCTGGTAATATTTTTTTCCTGAAAAATGTATAGCTGGTAATATTATTTTGAAAAATATATTGCTGGTCATATTATTTTTTCTTCAAAAATTCATTTAAAGTAATAATTTTTTTTACAAAGTATTTCTGGTATTAAAACCTATTTTTACACTTTTATAATGCTTTTTACCTCAGTTTCAAGGATAACTATTTGCCCATAGCTGGGACCCTAACAGATGCTACCACCCAGTGTCAGAGTGGGCCTGGGAACACTAGCAATTAAGAGGTGGTTCTACACTCCTCGAAGCCTTCTGATCAGAGGCCTTGCTGCTGGATGTAGTTTATTGTCTTACCCTGGACGCAGATGTAGTTTATCCTCATACCCAGGACGGTCTTTTAGGGTAGTGATAGTATCAATAATTTGCCACCTAAGTAACTTTCTCTTAATAAGTGTGGTATTCTTTAGATCAAGCTTGTAGTTGAACTTATTTCTATGTGTAGCTAATGCATTTGAAAAATTGTTATGCATAAGATCCTTTTTGTGTTCATTTATAGTCTTTTTACAGATATATTTTTTAGCTATATCTGAATTTTATACACACACACACACACACACACGTGTGAGTGTGTATGTCAGAGTAAAAAAATTGTGCCAATCATATTTAACAATATTTTGCTCTAATTGTCAGATTAATTTATGTATATTAGTAATGAAAGTATATATATATATATATATATATATATATATATATATATATATTTTGAACAATAAAAAAATTAAAATCTTTAGACACACTGGGTTGTAGATTAATATTCTTTCGTTTTTTTATTACTATTCCATTTAGATTCCTTGACTAGTTTCGACCAAAATGGCCATCATCGGGAGGAGAAATATTTCTGCTTTCTGGTAGAAATGAGTCTTTTGCTGGAGAAAATGATTTTTTTTCTGTAGTTTTCATTTGTTTTTTATTTTTTTTATCTTTTTAACATGAATCTTTTAACATTCCTTGTGTTGGTCAAACAGTCTCTTTTAAGTTGTTATTTGAGATAACAGCTGGATAGATACATGTTGCTCTGAATTCTTTGGTCAGTTTGACAGTTTTATTGGACCTGTTGAGGGGATGTGTCTCTGTTTAGTGTTTGTGTGTATGTTATTTGGTTCTTAGGGAGTGAGTGAGTATGATATGTGTAAGCGTGTGTATTGCTGTGGGTGTATGTTATCATTTGGCTCATTAGGGAGTGAGTGAGTATGATGTGTGTAAGTGTGTATATTTGTGTGGGTGAGTGTATAAGTGTGAGGCCTCCACACCTCCGTAAGCATGTCTGTCTTGTGTGGATGAGAAATGTGGGTAGGTTTTCATTTGTTGAGTTATATATTGATACTATCTATATATTGTTAAATTTATGGTTTAGCCCGGACTGGATATTTTGTTTTTAGACGTTGTATCCACTTATTTTCATGGGACTCTAAAATATATATATATATATATAAAATGAAAGGAAAACTTAGCTGACATATTTCAGCCTCTGATAGACATTATCATGGCAAATGCAAGGATTTTATTTTGCAACATGTATTTATAAAGCAAGGTAAAAGTCTGATTTTATTTTTTAAATTTTTAAATTTAAGAATGCTAATAAAGTCAAAGTAAACTAATTCATGTAAATTAATGTCTAATAAATTAAAGCAAATGTCATTATTTTTCGTCAATTTTTTTATAATGTAATAATTACTTAGTTTGAGAAATTAGTTTATGTATTTCTATATTTGAAATAATAGGTTTTGAATTCAACCATTTCTTTTAAGTTTTAATAATCATATGTTGGCTTGAGAAGAGAGTATTTCTTTTAGGAAAGGAGCTATTTGAAAGAATCTGGAACACAGAATTATATTTTGGTAAGATTTAATAGCAGTACTATCAAGAATTTTCCGTCTCAGTTACTTTTTCTTTTAATAAGTGTGGCATTCTTAAAATCAAGTTTGTTGTTGAACTTATGTCTGACTAATGAATTTGATAAATTTTGTGTTCGTTCATATTGTCTTTTTACAGATATATTTTTAGTTATATCGAACATGTGTGTTTTGTGTCAATTAGAGTAAACAAATTGTGCCAATTATATTTTACAATATTTGGTTTAATTGTTGGATTAATTTACATATATTAGAAATGAAAGTATGAAAGAACTATCTACAGTGACTTCAATTAGAGGAAAATATCTTCAAATACAATCTACATAATTTGTCTATTCTATTTAACAAAACATATTTAAGCAAACATCTGCTGCCTAAATGCATCCAAGATTTGCATAGATCCATGATGCCTGCAAATGAATTTCAAGTAATCACAGATCTTCAAATGTTAGCAGTAGGGATTTGGTTTACAGTCCTGCTTGGAACTTACATGGCTTGCTTAGATGTGGCAACAAAGTTGCCTATGCACACACAGAGAAGGAAAAAGAATAGAGAGAGCAAGGAGGACAAAAAAAAAAAAGATAAAGATAAGATAAAAAGAAGAAATAACCATATTTGACACATACACACAAAAAAAGAAAATATCAATAATAAGAGCATCTCAGCTAGCACAACATAATTACATTTTAGTATAGAGATAATGAAAATGTGAAAAACAGTAGTAAATTACTGAAATCTCCTGAAAAGTGAACAATTAAACAAAGTAGATCAGCAGAACTCTAGACTCAAGGTGCTGAATCAGCTACGAGGCATATATATATATATATATATATATATATATATATATATATATATATATATATATATATACATACATACATACATACATACATATTCATTCATTTCATATATATATTCATTCATTTCTGTTGTTCACTTCTACCATCAAGCAGAAATATTTCTTCTCCTGATGATGGCCATGTTGGCCAAAACTAGTCGAGGAATCTAAATGAAATAATAATAATAAAAACGAAATATTACTCTACAACACAGTATGTCTGAAGATTTTAATTTTTTAATATTTTTTATTGTTCAATATATATATATATATATATATATATATATATATATATATATATATTAGATAAAAATCCTAGTGAGGCAGAAACTACCTACCTAAGTTTGACCTGAAGATCCATTTAGTTGAACCGTAGGTAGGTAGTTTCCGCCTCGCTAGGATTTTTTTTATACCTTGTTCTACTTAGTGTATGGATCCCTTTACATTTTTTCTTATTTTACTCGATTGTTTTTTTTTTCTTTTGGCTAGTCATTACAGTGTTGTTCGATTTTTTCAACTTACTTGTATGTTTTTAGTCTTTTCTTTTTTTTATTACCAATTTTCCCCCCAGACACCAGTTTGTTTAAATATATTTTTATATTCAAATATATATATTGTACTAGCTGTTTTTTTTTTTTAATAACAGTTGAGGATAGTTATTAAAATAAAACATAATTATATATATTTATAGATAGATAGATTTGTTTTCTAGAGCTTATCAACCCATTACAGGTTATTTAAAGCCAGAAAATATTTTTAGACAGTAAGAACATTTCTTTTTTTTATAGATAATAATGGTTTAGTAATACAAATTGTACTAATTAGCTCAAGGGAGAAGAATTGGATTAATTGCCTTTCCCAAGGATATTTGTGCATAAATGAATATAACAAACCCATTATCCATTACCCCACCCACACATCTAACCTTAGAGCACCTGGTATTCCCAAGCAGTCACCCATCTAGGTACTAACCAGTCTTGAAGCAATAGAAATGTGGTTCTACAGAAGGATGCTGAGAATACCATGGACCAAATATGGGAACAACAACAAAGTTTTACAGAAGATGGAGACAAAAAGTACACTTATGTTTAACATCTGGAAAAAAAGAGTTGAAATTTCTAGGGCACATAACAAGGAAAGAAGTCTTGGGGAATTTGACTCTCACAGAACCTATTGAAGACAAGGGAGACAGAGGAAAACAGCAAGTAACCTACCTACCACGTGTGAATGGATGGCAAAACAGGTAGTGAGAGGGATGGTATAAAGACAAACATTACTAAGAGCTACAAAGGATAGAAAGTCGTGGAGAGTCATGATCACCCACGTCCTGAAGGGTTTATGAAATATTGAAGAATTTATACAGATTTTCATAATCAATACAAGATAAAAAAGCAACAAAATAAACAAGATAAAAAATTGCCAAAGAAAAAAAATCATGTTACAAATTTCAAAATAAGAATGTGACTAATCTCAACCCCCAATCCTACTCTGAGTTAGTAATGTGCGGTGTTTGAACCCCACCACCACAAAATGTGCTTCAAAGTCAAATTTTCACGATTAGTTAAGTAGCTTTATGAATACCTTTATAAGTAACAAGGAGTTTCTGGTTTTAAATATATAACACTCCATTACCATTATGGAGTATTTGAACACCCAACAAATGTCTTCTGTATCTGTCTATATTTCTGAGATGAGGTATTATGTACACTATTTACATTATTCGGACTATTGTCCTCATCATTGTCGCCATATTTATTACAAAATCTCGGAATTTCAGTATCTGTCTATATTTCTGAGATGAGGTATTATGTACACTATTTACATTATTTGGACTATTGTCCTCATTTTTGTTGCCATATTTATTACAATGTTTCGGCCTTTCAGTGTCTGTCTATATTTCTGAGATGAGGTATAATGTACACTATTTACATTATTCGGACTATCGTCCTCATCTTTGTCGCCATATTTATTCGATCCTTCAGTATCTGTCTATATTTCTGAGATGAAGTATTATGTACACTATTTACATTATTTGGACTATTGTCCTCATCTTTGTTGCCATATTTATCAGAACGTTTCAGCCATTGTACACTCAGGCCTTCTTCAGATGGCTGGAATATCAAAATGAACATTCTAACTACCTGAAGAAGGCCGGAGTGTACAACGGCCAAAATGTTGTGATAAACATGGCGACAAAAATGAAGACATTAGTCCGAATAATGTAAATAGTGTACATAATACCTCATCTCAGAAATATAAACAGATACTGTTTTTCCTTAACAGTTCACAAGTAGTAAGTCAAATTTTCATGCTTAGTAAAGTAGCTTTCTGAATATCTGTCAAGTAACTACAAGGGCTTTCTGGTTTTAGTCATAATATTTGTGTGAATTACAAGCACGTGACCATAAACTAGTATTAATATAAAATTCTACTGAATTTAAAATGAAAGACTGATTTTCTATTGTTATTAAGTAATAAACTGATCCTCCCATATCTCTTTCTTAATACTTTGCTTAACTTTTAAGAGGCATCTTTTGCTATTCCAATGCACCTTTCGACTTTGGTGTCACAGTATCTGTCTTCTGCAAAAAACACTTCATACATTTTTAAATTTTTGTACTTGCTTTATTTTTGTTATCCCCAATTTGTAATTTCTATGTTGGGCTGTCCCTTTTGCTGACAACTATACATTTTGCCTTCTTACAATTTATGTTGATTTTTTGCGTTTCTTCATTATCTTCTGTATGAGTTCCTGTAGTTCCTTTTCTATTTCTGCTATCAGCACTGTGACATCTGCGTATCTTATGTTGTTAAGATCGTACCCACCAATGATGAATCCTGGTAGAACTTCAAATTCTCTCAGGATTACTTCATTTTAAAGCTTGAATAAGTTTGGCGAGAAGACATATCCTTGTCTTATAAACCTTTTCATTTTTATGTGATAAGTCAAACTTTCATGCTTAGTAAAGTAACTTTCTGAATATCTCTGCCAAGTAATTACAAGGAGTTTCTGACATTACATACAAGTATCCCTTTTCTTACCATTTTCTCTAAAACTTCATTGTTGCTTATATGTTCAGTCCATGGCATTCTCAGTATCGTTCTGTGGAACCCCATTTCTATTACTTCAAGTTTCTTCTTCATCTGTGAGGGGATTGTTCAGCATTCACTATCATATAGAAGGACTAATTTTACATCAAAATTTAGTACTTTTTTCTTCGTTTCTAATGAAATTTTTAATTTTCTTAATACTTTGCTTAACTTTTAGGAGGCATTTTTTGCTATTCCAATGCACCTTTGAACTTTGATGCCACAGTATCTGTCTTCTGCAAAACACTTCATAGATATTTAAATTTTTGTACTGGCTTGATTTTTGTTATCCCCAATTTGTAATTTCTATGTTGGGCTGTCCCTTTTGCTGACAACTATACATTTTACCTTCTTACAATTTATGTTAAGTTCTTGCTTTCCTTCACTACCTTCTCTGGGAATTCTTGTAGTTCCTTTTCTCTGTCTGCCATGAACACTGGATAAAAGTGTTGGTTGGATCCAGTGACTTGATCCAAAGAGTTGTGAGTTCAATGCCTGGCCACAGCAGTACTTAACAAAGAAATCTTGAAGATTTGGTTTAAAGGGAGATAACTGAGACATCCGGAAGCGGCATGTCATGTGGAAGTAGAACAATCTACCCCAGTGCACAAAAGAAAGGAGTCAGTTCAAAATTCCAACAACGTGAAGAACACCAGAGCGTACAATATGACAATGTCATGAAAATGAAAATGAGGACAACAGTCCAAACAATGTAAATAATCATCATGGATATCTTCTCTAATGCTGAGATGTTTTCGTCAGATTCCTGCCTATAACTTTGAAAGACAACACTTTCCTTAGTTGTGAGTTGTTCTAGGCAGAGCTGGCACCTGTGCACTCCCAATTATGTCAGGCATCCCTCAAGGCATCTTGTGAGATAAGAATATTCCTTCAAGTAGTCCCAAGTGTGCAACCCACAAAATGAACAACAATTATTATTATTATTATTATCATCATCATCTAACAATCAACAATACAGCATGGAATAAAGTCAGAAAATAAAAATATGGAAGGTTAATCCAGGATGAAGAATTTTTTCTATTGATAACTAAGAAGAATTTTTATTATCCCAATAATAATAAATAATCAACAATACAGCATGGAATAAAGTCAGAAAATAAAAATATGGAAGGTTAATCCAGGATGAAGAATTTTTTTTGTTGATAACTATGAAGAATTTTTATTATCCCAATAATAATAATAAATAATCAACAATACAGCATGGAATAAAGTCAGAAAATAAAAATATGGAAGGTTAATCCAGGATGAAGAATTTTTTCTGTTGATAACTACGAAGAATTTTTATTATCCCAATAATAATAAATAATCAACAATACAGCATGGAATAAAGTCAGAAGAAAGACCACAGTAGAAAAATTCAGAATGGCCAGTCTTCTTTATCATCAACATATGGATGGGTATTTTAAATAGTGGCTAGAAATTTAAGACACATAAAAATAAAAAAAAGATACGGGTCTGAATAATTCCTGGAATAATAACATAACTTCATCTCAAGTTTTCAGACACTATAAGAACAAATATTATTTTCTGATGTCATTATCTATGCAGATGTAGGCATGGAGTCTCATAAATTCCACCTTGCAAAGATATCAAATTAATGTTCTTTAATTCTATACTGGGAACAGCAAATAGGAAAATATATCAGGCAGTAATATTTTGGTCCAAATCGAACCCGACACAGACACACACAGATGTTCGTAGACATTTATAAACAGATTCTGAAGAGTAACATGTTTTGACAATAAGAAAAAAAAGTAAATATTGTCTAATGAAGAGGCTGTCATGGGAAATGAACAAGAATAATGTATGGTACAAAATACATGAAGGGTTGTGTTAAATAAATAATGGTGCTTGAAAATCATTCATCATTATTTTGTTTTCATTCACATTTTTTTAATAGGTTTCTTTTCAATGGTTCATTTTTCATACATCCACAACATTCCCTTCATATCTGTTCATTTCTATCTATCTCAGTCCATTTATATCTATCTTTTTATCTATCTGTCTCAGCCGGTTCATGTCTATCTGTCTCAGCCTGTTCATGTTTACCTCACCCTGTTCAGATCTAACTACCTCAACACGTTCATATCTGTTTGCCTACCTCAACCCGTTCATACCTACCTCAACACGTTCATATCTGTCTACCTACCTCTACACGTTCATATCTAAGTATCTATCTCAGCCTGTTCAGATCTGTTCATGTTCATATCTATTGATCTCAGCCCCTCTTATGCCGATCTCAGTGCCTCTTCATGTCTATCTATCTTAGACTATCTATATATCCACTACGTCCTCTTTATATATACTCAATCCTTAATATCTATCTCAGTTTCTTCATATCTGTTTTCATCTCTCCCAATCTATTTCAGTGTGTTCATATTTGTGTCTATCTCAGCCTCTTCATATTTATATCTCTTCAATCTAAGCCAGTTTGTCTATCTCGTATCTATTTACCACAACCTCTTCATATAAAAATTTATTCATATATAATCAGTCTGTTTATTATCTAAACCTTTCAACCTCTGTTCAGATGTATTTATCTACCCACTTCATCAAACCACTATCAAACCACCAATGAATGAATCTATAAACTCTCTTTTCAAAATGTAGCCTTATACCAGACTAGAAATATATTTTTAATTATCAAAGATTCAAGTACAAATGTCATAACAATGCTGATCAAATAATTCATTATTTTTTTTTTTTTTTTTTTTATATTCAAAATTTGAAATTTTGATTGTTTCCAATTTTTACATTTTTCCCTGGAAAAAAAAAAATGTTGTCTAAAAGCAAATGGAAGAAAACAGCTTCCAAATTATCTGTGGTGATTGATTGGTTTTTGAACAGATTTTGTACTTCCTGTTGATGCAGTTTTCTTTTATTGTTTCATCTGAAAATGTCTATTCCTATTTAAATATTGATTCCCTACATCTCTCTTGGTCTGTCTGTAAGTTTCTATTTATCTTGGTCTGTCCATAACTATCTATCTGTCTCAGTCTGTCCGTAACTATCTATCTGTCTCAGAATGTCCATGATTATATATAGCAGTATGCCCGTAACTGTCTGTCTGTCTTGGTCTCTCCGTAACTGTCTGTCTGTCTCGGTCTCTGCATAACTGTCTGTCTGTCTGTCTCAGTCTCTCCGTAACTGTCTGTCTCAGACTGCCCATGATTAAATATAGCAGTCTGTCCATAACTATCTGTCTCGGACTGTCCATGATTATATATAGCGGTCAGTCTGTAACTATCTATCTGTCTCGGTCAGTCCATAACTATCTATCTGTCTCTGTCTGTCTGTAATTATATATAGCGGTCTGTCAGTAATTATTTATCTGTCTTGGTCTGTCCATAACTATCTATCTATCTCGGTCTGTCCCTAACTATCTTAGAGACCCAAGAGCTACTCATGGTAAAGTGTTGTTAAATGAGATTTTTCTATAGACATAGAAGCGCAGACTATAAGTATATGTATGATAACAATTAACCTGGGACTTGAAGATTGTATAAATAAATTTTTTTACAATGTATATAAGCATTTTCTACAACTTGTTGATTGATTGACTAATTTGGGTTTTTTTTTGTTTTTTTTTGCAACTTATAAACCCTTTGTGGGTTATGAAAGCAAAAACAAATTTTATGTTGGAAGAATAATTCTTTTCTTTTTTTTTTTTGCAAGTGAATATTGCAATAAGTATATTTTGGAGATGATTTTTCCAGATACAACTCCTACTATTTAACCCATAGCTGGAGGAAGAATTGGACTCAGATCTCCAATTTCTCATTCTGAGCTATTAGGTTGGTGCAAAAATAATGACGTAATAATGTCGTTTTTTGACGTTAAAAAATACGTCAAAAAACAACATTATTACGTCATTATTTTTGCACCAACCTAATAATATCCATGACATCAACGACACACTATGCTATTATTGGACTGATCAAAGAAATATGTATACATTTAACTTTCATGTCCACAATCCCACCCCCACAAAAACAAGCTTCAAAAGGACAGTTTTTTCAGTCGACCCCACTATTACTGTATATTAATGAGACTCTCTTGGAAATGTTTATCGACAAGATTATCAAAGTATGTGAAAAACAATACAATATTTATTATTTACCATTTTATCTACTGTCTTCCTGATTACTGTTCTTTCGTTTTTCGCTCCTTACTAATGTTTCTTTTTCTAACTCTTTCACACCCAGCGACCGCTTGTGTCTTAGTACTTTTACTGCCTTGCTTGAGGTGAAATTGAAAAGGTGAAAGGTGATTTAAAAAAAAATATATAATTTTTTTTTTTACAAAGCTGTACAAGACCCAAGAGCCACTCAAGGTTACAGAGTAAGAGACACAGTTTATGGAGATATGTGAGAAGATAGTGGATGAGGTATTATGAATATTTACATTATTTGGACTGTTATCCTCATTTTCATTGCCATATTCACAACGTAAAGTGTTAACACAAGTGGAAATAGGAAAATCAGGTTTAGCTGACCCCATATGGATGGAAAAGGGTGATCATCACCCCCTATGAGATGATGTTTAAATAACAGAAAGAGAACATCACTGGAAAATATGAAAACTTAAGGAATCACCACATATGCTAGGCCGCAAAAATCTCCTGAGCTGACCAAGCATAGAAATGAATACAATATGGGAACCAGTAATAAGGAGTGCCAGAGAAAAGCAATGAACAACAACAAAAATTTCAATATAAATTCTGGTAAAAAATGCAATAATAGTAACAAAAAATTGCAATATCAGCACGGGTAAAAAATTGTTGCCGAGACATTAGGTTTATAAGACCCAGATGTCCTCAAGGACATATGGCCCAGTAGATAAAGTCGTTGGTTGGATCCAGTTGTGAGATCAATACCAGGCCACAGCAGTGGTGAAACAAAAACTTGGAGAGTTGAGTTAAAGGGAAATAACTGAGACATCCAAAAGAGGCATGGCATGTGGAACTAGAGCAATCTACCCTGCAGGATGAAATAAAAGGTTCGGTTCAAAATTCCAATCACCTGAAAAGGGCTGGAGCCTACAACAGTCGAAATGTTGTGAATATGGCAATGAAGATTAGGATAACAGTCCGAATAATGTAAAGAATATAGGTAATTTTTTTTAGATTGGCTGCCAGTTTGACCTTATTGAACCAATCAGACTTACTATTAAGACAGAAGTAAATAGTTGTGTCTTCAGCATGCTTACCAAGTTCAGAACTGATGCCATCAAGAAGGTTGTTGCTGAAAATTAGGAATGCAGTAGGTCCAACTACAGAGCCCTGGGGATTGCCTGCATTAATGCAAAAAGATCCAGACGAGTGGCCATTCAAGACAAATTTCATTTTACCATTCAAGACAACTTAGATTTTAATCAACCTTTTAACTGTAATGTTCAAACTAATATCAGAAGAATTTTTCTAAATTCATAAACACTTTAACCATTCACCAACAGTAAAGATTAGCTATAGCTGTGTTAAGAACATTCATCTCCCATCATAACAACATTATATTAAACAAATATATTTCCAACAAAGACAATGTTGATTATTATAAAAAAATAAATGCAACTGTATACTGTGCTAGCATACATTCTGGTAACGATGTTAAATTTTATTTTGGTTACACTGAAAATCCTTGGAAATTTCGTTTTTACCATCATCAAATGACTTTAGGTAATATAAAATACAAAAACAGCACTCTTCTCCAAATATTTCTGGCAATTACAGAATAATGGCATCTCACCATCAATCAAGTGGGAAATTATAACAAGAGCTAAATCTTAAAATCGAAAAGGAAATACACGTAAGTCATGTTGAAAAACTGATTTATCTTAAGACAGAAAAGAAGTTCTTAGGGGTCTGGGCACTGGATATGAATTTTCACTCCAAATGTGGTGTGAGATTTTTGTCATATTGACTTCAGGGACTGCTGTCTTCTGGAGAAAATGTTTATAATATAAAAACCAGGAAAAATTTCTGAACCTTCAAAGTGCTAGCAAAATACAGGAACAAACATCACCTAAAAGTATAGAAGAACTCTTTCTTCTGGTTTATATATCTTCCAGTCTGTATTTTCACTAATTTAGTGTTGTTACAATTGTTCACAGAAATATGTTTATTATATTTTGTCCCTTATAAGTGTGGTGTATATATATATATGTATGTATTACAATATGCATACTAATTAGATACAAATGTATCTGTAGTTAGATATATGTATACATAGTGAAAGTATACATGTATGTATGTACAGTAATACCTTGAGATAAGAGTTTAATCTGTTCCATAACCAAGTTCGTATGTCAAAAAATTTTTTCCCCATTTAAAATATCTGAAATTGATTTAATCTATTCCAACCTTGTAAAACATCTCCAAAATACTGTAAATTATGAAAAAGACATGTTTTTAATTAAAAACATATATATACGATATCAATGCTTAACACAAATATGAAATAAAAGAAAAAAGTTTTATTTAGTACTGTATTCTTACCTTAAAGACAGACATATGAAGCCAACAGAGAGGAGGAGGGTGGGAGTAGGTGAAGCAGACTGTAGATGCATAGACAAAAACTTCACTTCCTTAATAATAAACGAACTAAAATTGCACTTTCTTAAACTAAGCCTAAACTTGACATTAGATATTGTATAAATTTCTCATTTAATTTCAATTGTTTTGCCTTTTTGGCTGGACTTTTGTCACTTGCAGACATTTTGAAAAAAAAAAAAACCTATCCAAAGAGGTTTGCTTTTGCCAGCTTTTTAAAATGTTATGGAAATGCAACAAACAAGTGCCGCTATAAAGTGCTGCAGCATGATTAGTTGAAGGTTTTTCTGAATGTTTCCTTTCAATGAAACTTGAAAGCTTCTCACACATTGCCAGCATTTCTTTAATTTCTGTAGTTTAAATAAGTCTGTATTGCTGCAACGTCACTTGTACAAATCAAAATATCACTGGTTCAATTTACCGTCCTCACTTTCTTCACACGTCACTACATATAGCCAACGTTTCTATCCCCTTTTTCACTGCTCCAACATTCTTTTATCAGGCCAACACCGCGGTTCACCAGCCAATCAGCGTTATTCGCTGTTATTCTCGGTTACACAGGCAAATTGCCTCCTCCAGTTTGACCAATCAGCACATGACTTGCTATTGGTGGAAGCATGCCAAACTGTACAAAAAACCCTCATCACTGCACATACTGCTAGAATGGCTGGACAGGAGAGTAATGCCATTTTCACGAAGCAAACTTGCTGATGTCACATGCTGCACGTTAAGGTAAGATCCTTATTTTCCCATACACCAGATGCAAGCCACTATGGCTTGCTTGCTTCTACAGGGCTGTTCACCACAATTTCACATGTTGAAATCACTTCCTCCACCTCTACCTCCTCCTCTCTACTGATCTCTTGCAGAACCTTCGTATACTACATCATCTTGTAAAGTTGTGTTTGGTGGGAGGTAGAGGACTTTTACGAAGTTGAAATCATCTTGAAGACCAGGTGGGTAGGCTGGAGCATTATCAAGGACTAGTAATGCTTTCAGCTGGAGTTTATTTTCTAAAAGATATTTCTTCACTGCAGGGCCAAAGACGATATTTACCCATTCAACAAAAAGCTGCTGTGTAACCCATGCCCTTGGACTGGAGCACTACATAACCTGCAGTTTTTTTTCTTTAAGAATCTTGTGAGTCTTAAAGGCTTAAGGATTATCAGAATGGTACACTAGCAGTGGCTTTATTTTACAGTCACCACCAGCATTTGCACACAATACAAGGGTCAGACAATCCTTTTCGTCTGTGGTAATGAACGTCCTCCATAGCATTTTCTTCCAAAACAAGCTTGTTTCATCATAGTTGAGTACCTGTTGGGGGATGTACTCTTCTTTTGCAACAAGTGCAGTAAAACATATGATGAACTCCTTAGTTGCTTTAACAGTTGCACTCACAGCTTCACCATACCTTGAGACGTACAAGCAAGAACACCACTTATGAAGGATCTCATTGGTAAACAAAAGTTTTGCTTGGGAGTGCCAACAGCATGTAAGGGTTTACAGAGAGTGAAAGTAAGAGTAAAGAGAGGTTTTTGAAGAAAGGATAAAGAGAAGGATAGGGATCAGGATCAAGGCATCAGAAGATGTTGATTGGCATCACATTTGAAAATTATAATTGTCAGGGAAGCAAATAAGAGGAAGTGCAAGAGAAGAAGCTGTTGGAGTAGAAGCAACAGTTACATTTAACTGTTTTGACAGTGAAAGGGTAGGAAAGAGATGCCAACCTAGTAGCACACTTAAATTTGCATAGTTGTATAATTTTGGGGGTGACAAGTAGAGGAAGTTTTTTCTCCAGTCAAAAGGAACTGTTTGGGCTTTTTTTGACTGGAAGTCCTATGTGTCCAAGCAGTTAGGCACGTCAAGTCCAATGACAGTTCCCCATAGGAGATGCAGGTTCAAATCCTACCAGAAGATGCATATTTTTCTGGCAAGATTTCTCGAATATTCAGGCCGGTAGATGTAGTTGGATAAAAAATACAGTTTAATTAAAAAATAGAACTTCTACTCGAATATGAGTATCCATTGAAAATAATTTTTAAACAAAACATACACACACACATTATATATATATAATATATATATATATATATATATATATATATATATATTATATAAGCATATATACAGTAATACCTTGAAATATGAGTGTACTGACATACAAGTTTTTTTGAGATACAAGCGAGTTTCAGTTGAGTATCTGCAGTACACATATTCAGCTCTGCCTTGGAAGGATCTCTGTTGTGTTGTGTCATTTTGCAAAATTCCTTCAGTGGCACCTTGGGTCCAAAGAAAGTAAGTGTAAAAAGCAGTAACGAATTCTTAGGGGGTCTGGAATGTATCAGAAATATTCTCTTTAATTTCAATGGGGAAAATTGATTTGAGATACAATCTTGGTCTTCTAACAAATTAAACTCATATGTCAAGGCATTACTGTATATATGATGATGGACTCTCCCATCATTTTCGATGTATGAGTGTCTTTCAGTTCAGTATTTATGTTGATGTTTCATATGAGACAACAATCCTGCACAGGATGTGCAAATGAATCCAAACGAAGGGCATACTGAAGGGTTGACCGTCATATGGGCTGATGCATTAACCTGAGATTTAGTCTTAATTCTTAATTCTCTCAGATGGTTGAGACAATTCTTTTCAAAGTTAGTTATACCTCGGTAGCAGGTATGTATCCAGTTTGCTAGATTTTCAACAGCAAGTTCGATCTCCTCTGTAGGGATGTTTGCAGCAATTAAATTGTATTGAAGTTTGTCCTTGAAGTAAGGATGGCCTACGTTATGCTTACCATGAAAAAGTTGGCTATACGTGAGAATTTTCAGCATCTGATCATCACTCATCCTGATGACATGACCAGACAATCTGAACTGTGATTGCATCAGAAAGGATTCGATACCACCGACACCACACTTGATGAAAAGATCATGGTTAGAGATTTTGTCCTGCCATGTATAACCGCATATTGAACGAAGACAGCATTTATGAAAAGCATCAAGTTGATTGATGTGTGTCCTGTATGACGTCCACGATTCTGACCCATAAAGAAGTGTGGTGAGAATGACTGCTCAAATATATATATATATATATATATATATATATATATATATATATATATATATATATGGAGAGAGAGAGAGAGAGATTGAGAGAGATGATTAAGAAAATGAAGTCGATATTGAAATGGGTGATAGAATCAATAATTCACTAATGATGTCAGATGAATGCAATGTTTTGTTCATAATACAATATTTTTTCATTTGTTTACATTTGCATCATTCAAATAAGATCCTGTATTGAACAATGAAAGCTTTTAGACATCGGAATGAAGTTATGGAACATTCTCTTTGTCCTGTATATTCTTCTCAAATATATACCTCTTGAAAAAGTATGGAGGTATGTGTGTAGTACACAGTTGAAATATCTATGTGGAGGTGTGCATGTGCAAAGATGTGATATTTTTTGTGTGTGTATTATATGAGCGTTTGAAATGAAGTCTTTATTAATGTATTGGTGTTCTGTGTCTGGGAGAGAGAGAGAGAGAGAATAATGGAGCCTAGATAATGCATTGTATTCATATAGAAAACAGAAAAACTAAGATTCTCGTAATATATAGTGTTAATTTGAAAGACTGTTTTCGAAGCCAAAATTGCTGATTTTTCAGTGCTATGCTGATAGAAAGGCATTTCAGACAAGCAAGCTGGCTCTGTGGTAGAGTGCTCAATATTGTTATGGCAGTTATTTCACCGGAAGTCGTTTGTTTATCTATTTAGGTCAAATTATATTGCTTGTTTTTATTTTTGTTTCTTATTTTATTATTTACACACACATTTTTTATATATATATATATACACACACACACACATTTCATATATATATAAAGCAAATAGGGAAGTCAAAAAAGTTGGATAAATGGGTGCCGCATGAATTGAATGATAATAAAAAAATTGTCGTTTTGAGGTGTCTTCTACGCTCCTTCTGCACAACAAAAACAACTCATTTCTCAAGCGGATTGTGACGTGTGATGAGAAGTGGATCCTCTACGACAACCAGCGACGTTCGACACAGTGGTTGGATGCCGGAGAAGCTCCACAACACTTCCCGAAGCCGAAATTGCACCAAAAAAAGGTTATGGTGACTGTTTGGTGGTCTGCAGCCGGTCTCATCCATCACAGCTTCTTGAATCTGGGCGACAAATTGCACCAGAAGCTCCAATGTATGTGCCCGAGATTGGTCAATATGAAGGGACCAATTCTCCTCCATGACAATGCTCGCCTGCATGTTGCTAAAGCTGAACGAATTGGGCTACGAGACTCTGCCACATCCGCCATATTCACCGGACCTCTCGCCCACCAATTATCACTTTTTCAAGCATCTCGACAACTTCCTGCGCGAAAAATGCTTCAAAAGCCGAGATGATGCCGAATCGGCCTTCAATGACTTCATCGCTTCCAGAACTTCGGATTTCTATGCTAATGGGATAAATAAACTTATTTCTCGTTGGCAAAAATGTGTCGATTCTAATGGTTCTTATTTCGATTAATAAAGTTTATTATGAAAGGAGTTATGATCTTTTGAAGTTGAACGTCTAAAAACGACATTATTTTTGCACCAACCTAATATACACACACACACACACACACATTTTTTTATATATACATACACACAGACACACACACACACTCTCTCTCTCTCTCTCTCTCTCTCTCTCTGTCGGAAATTTTTATACTAAACAAATAGAATATAATACTTCAACTAAACCCAAACATTTCAATCTTTTATATTGCAACCAAATACATTCTTATTAACCATGTATTGAACTCACACTCTTTGGGTCCTGTCACTGGATCTAACCAATGCCTTTATCCACTGTGCCATGTGTCCTTAAATAGTGTACATAATACCTCATCTCAGAGATATAGACAGATACTCCTATTATTGTTTGAATTACAGTTGTATTTACCACATTCTTGCAATTTCTTTTTCTAGGTCCTTATATTTTGAAAGTTTCTCAAAACATTTGCTGACATGTTTCTCTTTTTTTTTTTTTTTTTCTTTTTTTTAAATCAGGCAGGATGATCATTTCTATGACACAGCACTTAGACAACAAACAGGCATTTGTCCCTTTATGTACTCTATTTAAGGACACATGGCACAGTTGATAAAGGCGTTGGTTAGATCCAGTGACAGGAACCAAAGAGCGTGAGTTCAATACCTGGTTAAGGTGGTGGAGAACTTGTAGAGGGGAATTAACAGAAGATAACTGATAACTGACATCTATTAGACATGGCACGTGGAACTAGAACAGTCTACCTCAGGGAGCGAAATAAAGGGTTCAGTTCAACATTCCAACAACCTGAAGAAGGCCAGATCGTACAACAGCCGAAACATTGTGATAAATATGGCAACAAAGATGAGGACAATAGTTCGAATAATGTAAATAGAGTACATAATACTTCATCTCAGAAATATAGACAGATATTTATAAAGTCCATATTTAAAGAATCTAAGATTACCCTCAACCAGGGTAATTTAAATTCTTTCACTCCCACACAAAACATCCTCCAATAAACATACAGACACAAGCATACAAAAATAAAATGTCTACTTGATTCACATACGTTATCAACCAAATCCCGCAGAAACCAACTACTCAAACACATAAGAATTATACACATAAACACTACTAGACACATGTGAGGTCTACATAACCAATGAAAAACAAACAACGCAAAACTAAAAAAAATACTAGAATTTTGTCTTCCATATTGCATGTTTGAAATTTAAATAAAAGTGAAATATGTTAAATTTATAAACATTTCTTATTTGTTCCTTATTCTATCATTCTGTCAGATTCTAATCCATAACTGATCCCAATTCACACACACACACACACACATTATATATATATATATATATGTATATATATATATATATATATATATATATATATATCTCAAGTATGTGGTGCAGTTCAATTTACATTACATGAATCATTCATACAAAAAACAGATATTGAAGTTAATGATATAAATGATTTTTGTATGAATGATTCACGTAATATATATATATATATATATATATATATATATATATATATATATATATATCCAAGTATATGATTGGTGTATATGGAATGAATTCCAATAACCAACAATTACTATTCTTAAAAGAGTGCTCAATACAAAGTAGAGCAGATATAATTATTTATTTATATATATTAGTAAAGGTAAAAAAAATTCTGTGGTTGTATCATTCAATTGGCTCCTAGTAATCTAAAAATATTAATATTGATCCACATAAAAAGAGCTCAATGTAATTTATCTGTACAGAGCAATATGATGAATAATCAAAAAAATTTCTTTTTACCTCATGTGGGGAATAGCCTATTTCGGCTGGTGATACAAGTGGTCATCTGTCTTTTCAAAATCCCAATATGGAATGCATTCCATCTCAAGCTGCTAAAATAGCCAAATAGCCTATTCCTCACATGAGGCAAAAAGAAATTTTTTTTATTATTATTCTTCACACACACACACACACACACATATATATATTATATATATAAACAAGTAAAATAATCCCCCAAATTCTGTTACTTGTATATCCTTGCTTGACCCAGCTAATGCTCTGCAATGGAACGATTCAAGGGGAAAGGAAAGTTGTGGTGCTTGGAGCACAATCCATAGGGTTATGAATACTTGGATGAGTATCACCACGGAATTTCTGAGTAGCGGCAATATATCAAGTTTATTCAGTTTCTTCTTCATCATCGAGGCCTGTTGGTACAGTAGGTATGTTTGCATTGTATCAAAATGGTTTGGGTTCGAATCTTGGTAGAGGATGCACACTGCTGATGAGTCCCAAAAATAGGGTGAAACGGCGATACAGTGTTTTCTGCATTCTGTTGAAGATTCTTTTAGACTCAATGAATTACTATATATATTATATATATATATTATATATATATAATATATATTATATATATATAATATATATTATATATATATATATATTATATATATATATATATTATATATATATATATATATATATAATATATATATATATATATAATATATATATATATATATATAATATATATATATATATATATATATAATATATATATATATATATATATATATATATATATATATATATATATATATATTATATATATATATATATATAATCTAATGGTTAAATAGAAATAAATGCATGAGCAAGTATTTGTAGACAAATACACACGCACACACACACACATATATATATATATTTAGGACATTTTTTATGCCTATACATTCTTGTTATAAATACAAATATTTAAGTAAATGCTCTGTTTATAATAAACAGTATTAACGACATTTACTGGCCTGAATGTCCGAGAAATTTTCATAGAAAATATGTGTCCTTCAACAGGAATTGAACCTGTATTTTATACAGAACCGTCATATAGCCTGTGCTTTTACTGGTTGAGCCACAGAAGAGCGTTTCAGTTAGCAAGGGCAATTTTAATGTTTTAAAAGCACATCAGGCTATATGACAATTATTTATTTTTTCACTCCTTTTTTTTTATATATGATGATGATGATGATGATGATTGTTATTATATTGATGTAGATTAAATGATTATAATGATATAAATGTTGATTTAATTTCAATGTATTTTACTAGCTAACACTTGTACTTTCCCCACCTATCCCTGTTCATTGTACTGACATTTTGCTTCTCCTTTTTTTTTTCCTCCACGCCTCTCTCTTCAATGATGTAAATCCCCTAGAAAATTTTTCTAGGTCAAGTAATTTAAACATTTACCTCTTTTTGTCTTGTGATTGCATTTTAAAATAGTTTTTAATAAATAGTCTGGATAAATTTTAACCATTTCATAATTTTGGTCTTATGAAGCAGATATAAAAAAAATTATTTGTTGAAATAAATTTATTACCGAGTTCTTTGATGATGTGTTATGTTTTTTCCTTCTTAATATATCGATAAAAATCCATGGGTAAGTAATACAAGTGAATCCTAATAATATAAACTATTAAAACTGATCCACAAATAGAGCTCAGTGTATTTATTACACAGTATATATAAATAAATTACAAATAAATGAAATTCAAAAATACCTCAACTGAATGGCTATTTCACACTGCATTTATATATTCTTCTTTCATTTGCTCCTTTCTCTTCTTTTTTTTCTCTTATATATCAAGTTTTAAACAGTCAACTACAATGTATAATTCATTAACTAAAAGAAAATTTTTTAAAATTTCACTTTTTTTCTTTTTTTTTTTAGAAAATAATCAAGCTATATAATAATTATCAATGTGTATTTTTTATATATTTCCTGTCCTATCTATAGTAGGGAGAGAGGTAAATCAACTTAAGTTAGTAAATTTACAAGTGATTACTTCCCTTAGTCATTTTCATAATCTATGCAAAAAGAAACATTTGCATTCAGACAAAATTACCTCCCAAGCAAAATTAACTGTTTAATTAATCAGTTCCTTTACTTCTATGTTTCTTAGATTACAGTCTTATTTGTTCAAGCTTTTCATGTGAAACACTCAGATACCTGTCTATTAAATGATCATTTTGCTTCAACATGGTTTTGAAATGGGCTTTGTCGGTGTCATCTTTGTTGTTCATTCTGCTGCTAATCTTTATCTTCCAAGCGATATTTCCATTTCACTGTTTTATTAAACACATAAAAATTTTAACATGTAAAGGTATTGAGCAAAAATCGATTTATACAATACCAGGAGTCAACAAAGAATGATGGATATCATTGAATGACTAAAAAAATATAAAGGAAATGGATTAATTAAATGGTTCATTGGCCTCCATTTTAGTCAAATTATTTCTTCTGCTTTATTTGAATCAAAATACATTGTTTTAAGACTTTTATTTTATTGCATCTCACTATTAAAACTTTCTTACAATTGCTGTCATTTTGGACGGCATGGGTACACTAATAATAATAATAAAAAACTTGAAGCTACACTCAGCATAGCTCTTGCAGCTTCTGATCTAAATTGATTGGAGGTATTAATATGTACATGTTTTGTCTTGGTGAATTAAGACAAGCTATGGTAAATATCCCGTTTGCTGCCACAGAGTTGCTTGTCAGCTCACTGACCATAACAAGTTGGGCATGTTCCCTTGAGGCTAATAACACTGTGCATCTGTGTTCATAAGCAAGAGTTGTGGGAGGAACATCAAGGCTGAACGTACAGAGGTTTGTCCTTGTGGTCAAAAGAAAATAGCGACTCTATATTGGGATGAAATTTCAGATCAGGCATCTCTTCCCTCTACTTAGAATTTATTGTTGTTCTCTTCTTTGTATCCACTTTGTCGTTTGTTCATTCCTTCCTCCTACCACAACTGTACATATCATACGCTGTATCTTAACGAAAGAGCCCTTTCATTTCCATGATGGTCTAGTTATAATAGCAAGCCACCAATCACTTGCCCCCTGACAGAAGACCCCTCTCATCTCCATGATGATCTAGTTATAATAGCAAGCCACCAATCACTTGCCTATAAGATAAACATACTAGACATAGGGAACCTCAGAATAGAGTACTAATATACCCAGATGTCCCTCCTCAATTCCATCCAACTACGCTAATATTACTAATGACCCAATTTCTTGTGGGACAACAAAGAACGGTTTCTTTTGATGGAACGACTCACTCGCCTTCTCTCAAATTGAAGTCCTCTTTCATCAAGAATAAGGCAAGTCTTGGTCACCATTTCTGCTGCCATTCAACTCTAGTTCTGGTTCACTATGTCTGCTACAATCCTTTTTGAATATGAAATTTATTTGTGAGTCACATCTAGATACTTGGGAATATACTTAATTGGTATTAACTTACCTGAATTTATTTCTAACTGGGTCCTACCTGCAAGTTTATGCAGTACTTTTTAGCAAAATATATCACTGAATCAGAGACATTTGGCTGTGATGCATGTGCCTTATCAGACTGGATGTCATGATATAATGAGTTTTGTATATTCACACCCCAATATCAATTTTTGAAGAGTTTCTCTCTTACTCAATAAGAAAAATAAAAAATGATAAAAATAAGAGCCTAACTCATTTGAAATCCAAACAGAAAGAAAAAAGCTTACATAGCCAACACACCTATTGTTTTGTATTCCGTGTATTCACTGGCTTCAGCTGCTCAGACCACAACAATATTTCTTAAATGGTATCAATGAAAAATCATTTCTTTTTCTTATTTGTTTTATAAGAGAAAAAGCACAGACATGGTAACATTGATTCTAGGAGACAGTGGAAAGAACTTTAAAGGGTCACATGCCTGTTTGTTGTCTACGTGCTGTGTCATAGAAATGATCATCCTGCCTGATAAAAAAAAAAAAGAAAGCTCTCAGCAAATGTTTTGAGAAACTTTCAAAATATAAGGACCTAGAAAAAGAAATTGCAAGAATGTGGTAAATACAACTGTAATTCAAACAATAATAGGAGTATCTGTCTATATCTCTGAGATGAGGTATTATGTACACTATTTAAGGACACATGGCACAGTGGATAAAGGCATTGGTTAGATCCAGTGACAGGACCCAAAGAGTGTGAGTTCAATGCCTGGTTAAGGTAGTGGATAACTTGGAGGGGGGAATCGACATGAGATAACTGATAACTGACATCCGTTAGACATGGCACGTGGAACTAGAACAGTCTACCCTAGCGAGCGAAATAAAGGGTTCAGTTCAACATTCCAACCACCTACAGAAGGCCAGAACATACAATGGCTGAAACAATGTAATAAATATGGCAACAAAGATGAGGACAATAGTCCAAATAATGTAAATAGTGTAAATAATAGGAGTACTAAGAACGATTTTAGTGGATATACAAAAGATTGTACTTATGTGCACTGTTCGCATACAAACAAAACTAATGTAATATGTTCAATAACTTTCCAAGAATAAAAACAAAATTCCTTTACCTCAGGTCTAATGTAAAAGGCTTTCAAAAGGATTGTATCCAACAGCAAATAAGAAAAACTATAATATTAGGTTGGTGCAAAAATAATGACGTAATAATGTCGTTTTTTGACATATTTTTTAACGTCAAAAACGATATTATTACGTCATTATTTTTGCACCAACCTAGTAATAATAATAATAATGTGGATAGTAAATGCTGTTACCACCGTTGTTAACCTTGACAACAATCAATTGCTGAAATTACTTAAAATGAGTTGAATTAACTTTGGGCAGCTCTTTTATGTAAAGAGGGATACTGAACATATCATTTTCAATACAACTGTCACCCGAGACTTGTTTGCTGAAGGACTCTGTTATCTCCTTAATCACCACATTTGTGGGACAAGATTGAGCGTCTTACCCCTCTGCTGTAATATGAGTTTCTTAATAAAGAATTACCCCGTAGGTGGATACACTGATCAGAGCGAGATAATGGTAACTATTATCATAATAGGTCAATTCAGTAGACTTTTTTGGTTACTTGGGTTGACAGATTTTATTTCTGAGTTATTTAATGTTGAAATCTGCATTTTTTTATACTCAAATCTATCGTTCAACTTTATACCTGAGCTTACAGATAACCTTTGGTTGTGTTTATACTTGCTTCTGTAGGTCATGTTTATACTTGAGTTTGCAGATAAAAACTGATCAAGTTTATATTTGCGGCATCATGTTGAAACACCAGTTCTCATATAATCACTGAACTTAAGCAATGTCGAACCTGGTGAGTACTTAGATGGGTGACCACTTGGAAATAACAGGTGCTGTAAGCTTAAATGTGCAGGTGCTGTAATGGATAATGGCTCAGAATTGGAAATCAGAGCGACTGAGTTCCAATTCCGGTCAAGTTTATTATATTCACTTACACCCAAATACTCATGAGAAAAGTATGAATCCATCCACTTGTCCCCCACACCCTATCGGTTAATTAGTAAGACTTGTATCAGTAAATCATTATTATCCACAAAACTTCTTACAATGTAAAAATAAAAAATCCTGGCTTTAAATAACTAGCAAATGGTTGATAAACTATAAAACACAAAGCAATCAATCAATCGGTTTATACTGGAGTCTATATTTAGCCATTGTTAGACAAACACTAGTCAGGTTTATTTTTGAGTCTAGAGATAAACATTGGTCAGCTTTATATTTGAGCCAATATGTAGCCATTGGATGAGTATATACTTGAGTCTGTAAGCAAGCACTGGTCATATTTATTGTCGACTTTCTACTGGAGTCAAAACAGAAACATTGGTCGACTTTCTACTGGAGTCAAAACAGAAACATTGGTCGACTTTCTACTGGAGTCAAAACAGAAACATCGGTCAGCTTTCTACTTGATTTCATAAGCAATCATTGGTCACCACAATGCATCCAACTGGTAGGGGCCCTCTTTTAGGGTGGTCTTATACCTGTACATGGATGCACATTGGTGAAATGGATAAAGGCCCTGAATAAGACGTGGGAGAGTCGAGTTCAAATTCCAGTCAATTTTGTTACATTCACTCATGTGCAAATACCCTTGGAAAAGGTATGACTCCATCCCCTTCAGATATGGATAAAGAGCAGAATAGATTAGCCCTAATAGCCTTGGTTAGCAACCAGCCTAACAGGCAATCTTTGAATTTAAACCAGCCTGGTTAGGGTTTCCTTGTCAAGTTATGTAGCCTAAGACACATCACTGCTGGAGTATGTGTGGTGCCACGATGACCCTAATGAGTTATGGGACATGATTGTTATAATTCTACAAGAGACACAGTCAATGTATTCTAGGCGCTGTGACTAGCACAATTACTCTTATGAAGCATTATCAACGATCAAGTATTTGCAAGAAAATCTCTTGATGTCATGAATTTGATTAATGAGAGACGCATGCCAAGACACTGAAGCCAATAAAAGAGTCTGCAACAAAATTTACTTGAGTGCAGAAAATAACAACAGAAACGTGTAAGTACTTGAAGGCCGACAATATGAGTACTTAAAAGATTGTACTTGAGAATTAAATTTGAGAACCTAAACACTTGAATTCTTTCTCTTAATAAAAAGTATATCTTCCTTAGTGTGACTTAATAAAACTATATCAGAGCCCTTAAATATTAAAATCCTACATACAGACCTGAAAGCAACAATCAGTAATTATATTAGGAAGGAGTATATCTTCCTTAGTGTGACTTAATAAAACTATAAGACCCTTTAAATATTAAAATCCTATATATAGACCTGAAGGCAACAAACAGTAATTATATTAGGAAGGAGTGGCAGAACTTATGGAACTCCTGCCCAAACAATAAACTAATACAAAATTAAACCTACAATGGGAGAATGGCATCAGAAAATATATTAAAAAAAAAAAAAAAAGGGAAGAACTGCTGGTATGTGTGGCATGCCAAAAGCAATTCACTATAAAACACATACTGACAAATGGCAGCAATTTTAATTCACTTAAAATACTATCAAACAAGAAACTTTTTTTTTTATTCAGCTTTACATATTCAGTTTCTAGAGAAATTAAACTGATCTCAAAAATATAATTAAAAAAAATACTGTAACTAACAGCATTCTTACTAGTTAAAAAGAAAAAAAAATTTTGACCGTAGCAAAAAAGTTACGGCTGTTTAAAGTACCAGTTTTACCCCATTTTCTTGTCAATCACAATCTGTGAGACTACTATGAAACTGCACACATAAACAATGTCCATTCAACTAATCAGCATCTGCTGTCTATCTACTGTTGTTTTGGTCTTGCTCATTTTATTAAGTGGATGAGGCTCGGAAATTTGCATCAGCCACAAATTTATCTTGCAAAATCTCTGAACCCAAGTTGTTCTTAAATCGCAGCTTTTAGATAGCTCATATTTTCTCTCATGTATTTTGCACAAAATACATATGAGCACATTTTGTTCCAGGAGGAAAGCCGTTTTCTCTTATACAGACTGTTTAAATACAAGGTTTTATTTAGAAAACATTTCAGCATTAGATGACCCAATGGATTTATATACTGTTGTAGGGAAACCACAGTTGTTTTCCCTTGGATTGAGCTCATGAGAGTTTTGGCCCCTTTTAGAGAATAGAACTCTTCTGCCCTCTTTATCTTTGTTTCCATTCTTGGAGGAACGGCCTCTTTACCTTCCTAACCACCAGGGTGTGTACACACGTGGAAACTGGTCAACATGTGCACGGCCTAGCGAAAGAAAAACGTACTTTCTGTTCACTTATCTGTGGACGATCAAAAACCATAAAGTTGGTATGTTATTTCTTTGTTCTCATTCTGTAAACCTCCTCGTTCCTTTGGGACAATATGGACAATCATTTGTTTTGGGACATATGTAAATCTTTTGAATATATGTACATAAGTTGTTTGCCTTATTAAATGTTTTGTTTGTTATGCTCGCATATTTCGTCTTTCTATATTCGTATTCACTGTTAGTGTATCAATGGATACACTAATGCTAATATTAGTATCGGTGTGCTACTGGAAGGCTAAAACACGTTATTCTTCCTAACACAAAAGAGTCAGTAAACTCTGTGTGGCAGATACCACCATACTAATACTGTAAAACAAACTAAATAAAACTATTGTATTAATCATAACATTGTAATTGTCTGAATGTTTTTTTTATTTACGTATATTTACAATTCAAAATGGCCCCCTTTGCTTTAACCATAACACTTAATCTCTTCTCAACTGAAATGTATCACATCTTCACCACCTTTGTACAAATTGTACAATAACATCATAAAAGCTTCTTTCACGTCTGACACACTAGAGTATGAGATATATATGAAATATTGCTCTCCAATATGGGTCATATTGGAGTGCCCATAGAATGTCAGAGCTTGTCGGAGGCCAAATTGACTTGTGAAAAGATTTACAGTAATATCTTTAGTAACAGTCCATTTTTGTTTGTTTTTTTAATTGGATTTACCTCAACCAAGTAAAGCCACTAAGACAAAAGGAGCTATTGGGCATGAAAGTATTAGATAACAGAAACATTATAAAGGAGTGAGAAAAATAGAAGAGTAATCAGGAAGACAGTAGATAATGATTGACACTACATTTCAATTTTTGAAGATCAAATGTAACTGGAAAGCATGAAGCCAGAAGAGTTCCACAAGTGAGAAAAAGTAATTGTTAATGTAGAACTTATAGTTATATGTCAATTTTAATTGATAAGACCAAGTTACCAATCTAGAACCATGCTTAAATTCATAATGTCTAGGTACCATAGCAAAGAGCTCATCTGAACACTTATATTAAAAGTATTTATAGAAAAGGCACAGGGAAGCAACTTTATAGCAGTAGGAAAGGAACTTAAGTGGAGATGCCAGGTCAAGACCAATAATATTGCTGATTCTTATTTGGATTTTATCAAGGATCACATATAGCAGAAGCACCAGACTATATATGGTAGCAATATTTAAAGCATGCATGAATGGTAGACATATAAATATGTAAGATTATGTATTCTGGAGAGAAAAATTATCTAGCATGACACAGTGAACCAACTTTCTTAACATGTCACCTATTAATAGATTCAATATAGTCTTTCTACTTCATGACAGCTGAGAATGTTAGCCCAAGAACATAAAATGAGTCACTCTCCTGGAGGTTAGCAAGGTAGAAAGAGGTCATTGGGATGATTAATAGAGTGCAGTTTGGTTTTGTAGGTGTTAAAATTAACAAGCTATTCTTTGCCCCAATTAACAAAAACTGTAGGTTATTTTTGACATCAGCCACCAATATGACCGACCTTTTCAAACTAATCAGATTTACTATCAGTACAGAAGTAAATGATGGTGTTATCAGCAAAGATACCAAATTTGAGAGATGATGACATCAGGAAGGTCGTTAATGAAAGTTAAAAATAAAGTAGGATGAAGAAGAGAACTCTGGGGACTTTTGTTATGTGTAAAGACATATTAACTTCTAAATGTGAATGGCAACACATTTCTTCCCAAGATTTGCTGGTATTATTTTTACTATTTACTTTCACTTCAATTGACACTGGGGGCAATTTTGAAGGATCAGAAGCAACGACAGTCAAGTGGCATAAACCCTATCATTTTTGTAGTTGACCACAATTTCCACAATGAAAATTTCTCATCCAACTAAGTGAAGACATTGTCTGCAACACGTTACATCTCCAACATTTTCTTCTCTCTGCCAAGCCATTTTTACTTGGAGGCACTTGAGATCAGCTATCATCATTGAATCCTGAATGATTTTAACACTAAATCCGCTTTCACAATCCTCCTTAGTGGCCTATCCAAAATATCCAGCTCTTTTACCATCTCCTTCATGCTCTTTGTGGACTTCTTTTCTTGATGGCTTCAATAACTATCCTGGAACAGACTGAACAGTTTCTTCATGGTATTGGATTTGGTAAAATTTAATGCTCTTCTTGAAACTTTTTTCCATACATTAAAAACAGTTTTTCTGCAAATATTCAACTGTTTTTGTGTGGAATAAAGAAAACAGCAACCAGTGAGTAGATTCAATCTCTCCCAGCTGGTATTTCAACCTTGAGTCGTTCCTTCTTGAGTTCTGTCTCAAAATCGCACTAACAGACTGTTCTTGCCCCCAACTGTAAACGTCACTCAAAGAACTGCCTGCACTGGGAAAAAGTAGTTGCTTTTATATTTGTCCATATACCCATAATCCCTTGCGTCTTCCTGTGATCCCACAATTCATTGCGTCCATGTCCCATAATGCATTGCATCTTTATTGCATAAAAATGCAATGCAAGTCCCCCCCTCATTCTTTTACGTTATTTGGCTGAGGACAGATTACGGCAGAGCGGTAAGTGCTTTTTTCTCCCTCACTTCGACTGCAGTAGCTTTACATGCTAAGCAAATACAGGCTCTTTTTTGGCGGGGACAAGGCAAATCGCGACCAGTTGTACTCGTCCCAGGTTCTGTCTCATGTCCGCCACAGTTTTATCAATTCAAAGTTCTTCACACCATCTATTTTCAATGAGATAATTTCATCACATTTTGTTTGAGCCACCATATTTGATTAAACTGTAAACAATAAAACAAAAGATTATAAGGAAGCCTTATGCAAGATTTGAAACTGTTTTTATGAATAAGTATGTTTTAATTTATGTTTAAATGATAGGTAAATTTTATATTTTATATTCAATTTATATAAAAAAAAAAAATTAAAAAATAAAGAACAGTATGAAAAGGCTCTCCAAAAAAATGGTTTCAAAAATAAGTTATCTTATTTAACTCTCATAGGTAATACCAAAACACTTAAAGTGGAATGTAGGTGTAAAAATAGAAAGGGAAAAATCATTTGGTTCAACTCCTGCTTCTGCAAATTGTCAAGTATTTATATAGGACAGCACTTTCTAAAATTAATAAATAAACAATTTCACAAAGACAATCCTCTAAGTAAGATCTTCAATAGGAAATCAATCAAAATTAGCTACTTCTGCACTAACAACATGTACCAAATTATCAATTCTCATAATAATTATATCGTAAGTAAATTCTACGGGGGGAACTAAATCTAGTACAGAACCCCCCTGTAACTGTAGAAATAGAGAAAACTGCCCAATCAATGGCAAATGGAGATCCATTAGGGTAATATACAAGGCAACCATTGCCCCCCTAAGAAAATATGACAAATTATGTTTACACTGAAATTTCCATGAGAGAATTAAAACAGAAAATTTATACCGATAGACACTTATTTACCAATCCCAAATTAAAATTCCAAACAGCCCTCACAAAGAAATTTTGGGAATGGAAGGAAAATAGTCTAAACCTGCAGATATAGTGAAACATTATAGGTTTTGCACATACACATAATAGCTTTAGAGATAGATGCAGGCTATGTTTATAGAAAAAAATTAGAATAACAAAATACAATGATCAATGGAAACTGTTACATCAAAGGGAAGAGTTAGTATTATAATGTAGGCACAGAAGCAGGTTCAAGCTTATATAAGAATATAGATTTTACCATCACTTACTAACTACCAAAAAATAACAGCCCCTCCAAATGATGCACCTCACCGCCGCCCCCCCCCGATTAAATTTTTACTTTAATATCTTCCTCAAAGAATTTTGTGTACAACACAGTATTCCTCATATATAAACCTTAATGGTGGAAATGAATGGTGTATATATATATATATATATATATATATATATATATATATATATATATATATATGTGTGTGTGTGTGTGTATACATATATGGGTGTTTATCTGTGTATGTGTATATGTATGTGCTTGTGTGTATATATGTGTGTGTGTGTGTGTGTGTGTGTCTGTGTATACATATATGTGTGTTTATCTGTGTATGTATGTGTGTGTGTGTATATATATATATATGTGTTTGTGTGTGTGTATGTACATATATGGGTGTTTATCTGTGTATGTATGTATATGTGTGTGTGTGTGTGTCTGTATACATATATGGGTGTTTATCTGTGTATGTAAGTGCGTGTGTGTGTGTGTGTGTGTGTGTGTGTGTGTGTGTGTGTGTGCATGTGTGTTAAAACTCACACCGCTTAATAATATAATCCACTAGCAGGAATCTAAATTCATTTAAATACAACTAAAGGCTTTGGCCATAAACTCCCAACCCTGGCCCATCCACTTGTCACTAATCCAGACTAAGTGGCCCTGTAGATTTTCACCGACTGCTATCTAGACTAAATTCAAAAACACCCATTCTAAGACAGGCTAGGACTGATGAAGACTGGTATATAGCAGTGCTAGTCTGAAATAAACTATACCCACATGAGGTAATTTGGGATTTTTTTGCTGTATTATATATATATCATTTCAACCTAAGTAAGGTGATAAAGTCACTGAGATGCAAGGAGTTACTGATTGTGAGAAAAATAAAACACTATTAAGGAGAGAAAACAATAAAGGAACAGGAATTAAGAAAACAGCTGATGACTGACATTGCATTTAAATTTTTGAAGATCAAAGTTGACTAGAAAGCAAAATAACTGGAAGAGAGTTCCACAGGTGAGAAGTGCCTGAGAAGAAACTATTAGCATAGAACTTATGGTTACATCGAGCAAATTTCAACTGCAAAAGGATGACTTAGCTACCAATCTCGTACTGCACTTAAATTCATAAAGTCTAGGTACCATAGAGGAAATTTCATCACAGCATTTATCCTGAATATATATATTATATATATATATATATATATATATATATATATATATATATATATATATAAGGTTGGTGCAAAAATAATGTCGTTTTCTCACATAGTAACATATGTGAGAAAACGACATTATTTTTGCACCAACCTAATATATACACACACACACACTAGCTTAAAAGCTGCTTTATTGGGCAACATTTAAGCTAGCTCCTATGCAGGGCTCTTAATTGGGCTTTCTTACTTTTCCTTCCCACTGTCAATCTAGCATATCAGTCTGGGGAAATTGTCTCTATTTATTAAAAAGCTTTCAGCCTGAAGAGATGAATATACAGATATTCATGAAAATGAATGCTTATGGTTTTCTTCTTTGATTACACACACACACACACACACACACACACACACACACACATACATATATATATATGTATATATATATATATATATATATATTGTATAGAATTTGCTTTCTGTATGGAGGAACTAAGCAAAGCATTTATAGATATAGTGAT
Source organism: Acanthosepion lycidas (assembly GCA_963932145.1). Taxonomy (NCBI): domain Eukaryota; kingdom Metazoa; phylum Mollusca; class Cephalopoda; order Sepiida; family Sepiidae; genus Acanthosepion; species Acanthosepion lycidas. The sequence goes on from OZ010615.1 coordinate 3,475,297, forward strand.
TTTCCAAACACAGATTAGATGTGGAACAAAGCCTAAAGTAAGAGTCACCTAGTGAGGATCAATCTCACTACTCAGTTGTAATTGTTCTAGTGAGACAAGCTTGCTAACCATTACACTGCCTCAAGGTGCCCAAGCATTTATACATATAAAGCATGTGTCATTACCACTTGAATACTGAACGATGAGGGTTTACCATCAGCCTTTAGTAGTTTGTGTATCATTGCCACCTACTATTATTAATTTATTAACATTTGCTTTCATCTTTTTCATTCGATGAAGTATTGTGAAGCATTTATTATTTTTCACTAGTAATTGTTTTCATCTTCATCTCTTATTAGATGAAACATTGTCAACCATTAGTATTAGATTGGTGCAAAAATAATGTCGTTTTCTCACATATGTTACTACGTGAGAAAACGACATTGTTTTTGCACCAACCTAATATTAGGTTGGTGCAAAAATAATGACGTTTTCTCACATATGTTACTATGTGAGAAAACGACATTGTTTTTGCACCAACCTAATATTAATTTTTGACTGGAATATACTTTCATCTTTCTTTTTCAGTAGATTTTTATCGCAATTTTATTCATGCCATCAACAAAACTCATACAATTAATGCTTTCTCCTCCCAGACCACTGTCAACTGAATCGAATCCACACACTCTATCATTTATTCATATTTCTTCTTTTGCAGAATCTAGGCCGCCGTAATACAAAGATTGACTCCTGTTTCAATCTTCCATGTCAGTAACTTCCTAAGGGAATTCCATTTTTGGCCTTTTGACACATTTACTTGTTTTCTGAAAGCCATGTAGAGTAAGTGTATATTTAGGTAACAATAGAATCAATATGTTCATCTAATTGACCTAGAAATTCATGAAAAAGTGATACGGCCATATGTTGAAGCCATTTTTTTCCTTTTCTTCGAAAACCTTGCGCTATAGTTCAACAGATGGTTTTACTGTTCTTTGAAACACTAGGTTTATTAAAAAATGGTTATTTTAATGACAGCTGGATTTAGAAGACGTGATTAAAAATTAATTTACTTTACATAAAGTCAGTTTAAGATGAGAATCCTTTTAAAGTAACATCCTTGAATTATTTTCCGCCCTACAACCACTTTCCCATAGACGAAATATCACTGCCCTACCCCTATTTTAATGGAAAGTGTTCAGACAAATTACATCCTTTGGTCCCACCAGTTCTAACATTCATGGCTAAGACCAGTCATACCACAGACATTGTCGCGAAGCATTCCCATTGAATTCCATTGATGAGATGTAAGTTCCACTCAAGCTGCTCCTTCCCACAAACTGCTGCTTTGTGAAACCAATTCCCAATAAAATGCTTCACCAATCATTACAATCTTAATCTGCTAAAGTCTCAGGTTAACCGTTATCTTTGCTACATATAAGCATAAGCTATGTCTCTTACACTGTAACCAGCTACCATGAGTGGCTATTGGGCCTTGTAAAGGTTGGACATCATTGTAAAAAAAAATAAATAAAAATCACCTTTGAATGGTTGTACAGTTAGAATTGTCATCTAACCAAGTTTCATTTGCCATTGTCATTATACATTGAGTGTAGAATATAATATTTATCTGACCTAACGGATTTTAACTTACACACATTAACTTAACAATTAGTATACAGTCTGAATAAGACATTTTAAAAAATTTTACTATCTTCTCAGATTAATTTTTAAATAGTATTTATTTCCAACTTTGTTTTTTTTTTTATCAAATGAAGTATTGTCAGCAATTATTATTAACTAGTTTAAAAACCGCACTCCAAGTTTAAACTAGCTCTTGTTGAGGGCTAATTGGGCCTCTGGCTCAAAACTAAACAGACCTCGAGTTCAGCTTAGAAAACAGCATTGATAATTTTAAAGAAATAAATTCCTTGATTCATTCCATGAAACTTCAAAACCTCACTTTAACTCTGATTTGGGCTGTAAATCCAATTCCTGCCAAAAGACCAATTCGGGCTGTAAATCCAATTCCTGCCAAAAGACCAATTCGGGCTGTAAATCCAATTCTTGCCAAAAGACCAATTTGGGTAGAAATTCCAATTCAGGCCAAAAATTGAGTTCTTCAAATCACAAACTCTGTGAAACTTCAAAACCTCATGTCATGAAACCTCTCTCTTTAACTCCTTGGCATTTTGAGAAATAAAATTGATTTCCTCCATTCATAAAGTTTTGGACATAATTTAAACTGAATTTAAAACAAACATTTTTGAATTCACAAAGTTTTTTTCTTATTTAAATCTCAATATAATCTCTAATTTTTTTCAGTCATTTTAAAAACTTGAATTTTTAACTGTTCCTTCTTCATCCAAACACAAATCCGAATGCTGGATGTTAAAGCACCGGATAAAGGGTAGATTTACAATCTCGGGATCATCCTGATACCAAAAAGGTATGTCTATATAGAGGAAATGTGGTCCAAGTTAGAGGGGTTTCTCCACTGCCTAAACCGGGTATTGAACTCACACTCTTTGGGTCTGTCACTGGATCTAACCAACACCTTTATCCACTGTGCCATGTGTCCTTGAGAACTTTCAGAGGGAAAATTAGCAGGAGATAACTGATAACCGACATCCATTAAACATGGCATGTGGAACTAGAACAGTCTACCCCAGTGATCGAAATAAAGGGTTCAGTTCAAAATTCCAACCACCTGAAAAAGGCCGGAGCGTACAACGGCTGAAACGTTGTGACAAATATGGCCACAAAGATGAGGACAATAGTCTGACTAATGTAAATACTGTACATAATACCTCATCTCAAAAATATAGACAAACTATGGAAGTATTTATAGAAAAGGCACAGAGAGGGAATCTCATGGTACTGGAAAGGTGACTGAAGCTGAGCTGCCAGATCAGAACCAATAATATTGCTGATTCTTTGGATTTTATCAATAGCAAGGGCACCAGGCCATATGTGGCAGCAATATTCTAAGCATAGAAGATTGGTAGACTTATAGATATGTAAGATAGATTCTGGAGAGAAAAATTGTCTCACACAATACAGTGAACAAACTTTCCTAGCAGCTGACTTGTTCTTATATTATTCTCTCTCCTTAATAGTGTTTTTTCTCTAACATTCAGTAACACTGTGTCTTAGTGGCTTTATTGCCTTGCTTGAAATGATTTTGACTTCTATATAATTTCCCCTTAATTTTTAATAAAGAGCTTAGATATTATTATCAGTTTTTTACTAGGCACCCTCCAACCTTTGCCTCATGGTCAGAATGCGGCAAACCTCTCATAGCTCTATTGCTACTTCCATTCAAAGTGCTTGTACAAACTGCATTCCTTCATTCTTCTAGTTTTAATTTACACGGCTAAGATACACCATGCCACTCACATTTTAGCAGACAACCCTCATTCCCTCTGGATACTTTTGTTGAAGTTCCACTCAAACAGCTTCTTCCTGCGAACCACTGCTTTGTGGAACAGACTCCCATAACAACGTTTCCCCAATCACTACAATCTTAACATGTTCATTTTAGGGTTAACCATTACCATTCCCTCCCATCTGCATAACCTACCTTTTAATCAATAAACACACTACCTTGAGTGGCCCCTGAGCCTTGTACAGGATGAACCTCAATGCAAAAAAAATAAAATAAAATTTACTAATAATCTTTATTAGCTTGTCAACTATCCTTATTAATTTTTAACTCATATTTACTTTCATCTTAATCATTTCATTTTTATTTTTTGGAAAGTAGATGAAGCATTGTCAGCCATTATTATTCGTTTCTGGCTAGTATTTACTTTCATCTAAATTATTTTATTTTTTTTTACTTTTTATTAGAATTTAGGCTGGCTTAAAATAAAGTATAAGCACTCGATGAGTTTTGTTTTGCTGGGGGTCCAGTTAGATTTGCTTCAATTTCTAAAATTTCATCTTAGCAATTAGTCATCTTGCTCACTTGTAACCTTCTATATAATTTCATGTCTAAAATGTATACTTGGTAATGATGAGGGAGACAGCATCTCTCCACAATTTCCTGTTCTTTGTAGCTCTTAAGTTTGTCTTTTTTGCTATCATTCCTAATCCCTGCTCTGCCAACCATTTACACAAACTCATTTCGTTTGTCCCTCATCTTCAATGTCTTGTGAGTATCAAATTTTCCAAGCCCTCTTTCCTCATTATATGCCCTAGAAATTTAAACTATTTCTTTATGATTGTAAGTATAGTATTCTCCTGAAGAACAAGTAGCATGCAGAAGGGGAGAGGCAGACAATTATACAGCCCCCTGGCATCCATATTGGGTGGGCAGATAATCAAAGAGTGAAATAAAAAATTTAGTTTATGTTTAATTTGAATAAAGTCTTTAAATGTTTAATTTTTTTTTTTTTTTTTTTTTACGTATTTAAATTATCTTCATTTCTCAATACTAAACCCTATAAGCGCCAACCTACTTGTGTCTTAGGGGTATAAAATCAAGGAGCGTTGCCAAACTTCACCAAACCCCTGCACATCCCTGAGGGGGGATTTTAAATTTTTTCAAAGATAAAGCATCAGGTGGCGTACAATGAATTTTTAGAATTGAATGTTTTCAAATTGTTGGATTTTAATGAAATTTTCAGGAGTTCTTTGGATATGAATGAAATTATTTTTAAAACATTTCTTCTTTTAGAAAATCTTGGTAAAAATATATTTTTTACATCTTAACCTACCACATGACTTAATTTTTATGAAATTTCAAGAAATTCATTTTTTGTAGGGCTGAATGTTTATATTACTTACTTATAGATGGAATTTAACATTTAAATCATCATTTTTATTTTTTGTGATCAAATAAAGCCCCCAGTTACAGAAAAATCTACTTTGAATCATTAAATAAATAAAAAAAATGTAATAAAACTAAGACATTATTTTAGAAAAACTTTTAATTGATTTTATTATAAATAAGATACAATATCTAATTAATATTAATAATCAAGGAAGATTGGAATACAGTGTAACCCGGATATAAGAGAATTGTAGGGACCGGAGAAGAAGTATCTTATATCCGGGTTTCTCTTATATCCGGGTTTGGTCTATTTTGTTTAGGTAAGCATGGATCTAATTTGGGACCAGATAAAATCTCTCTTATATCCGGGTTTCTCTTATATCCGGGTTACACTGTAAAAGCAAATGAGGTGATGTCCCTGGGCGTCCATATTGGGCGGGCAGACAATCAAAGAGCGAAATAATAAGTGATCTGATATACATTGTAACCCGGATATAAGAGTGCTGTTGGGACTGGAGAAGAAGTCTCTTATATCCGGGTTTCTCTTATATCCGGGTTTGGTCTATTTTGTTTAGGTAAGCATGACTCTAATTTGGGACCAGAGAAAATATCTCTTATATCCGGGTTACACTGTAAAAGCAAATGAGGTGATGTCCCCGGGGGTCCATATTGGGCGGGCAGACAATCAAAGAGCGAAATAAAAATTTAATTTATATTTAATTTGAATAAAGTCTTTATTTTATGTTTAATTTTTTTTTTCCATATTTAAAATGTCTTCCTTTCTCACATTTCTCAGTACTAGGCCTTATAGGCACCCCACTGCTCGAGTCTTAGGGGTATAGAATCAAGGGTTTGGCCCCAGGCATCACCAAATTTCTGCAGGTCACTGTGAAGAACAATATAATCTGTAATTGAACTAGTTTAAAAGTTTTGGGGGATTTAATTCAATGGCAATTGAATTGTTTCAGTTTCTCTGCTATCTCTCCTAATCCCTGTTCTGCTAACTATTTACACAAGCTAATTAAGTAGGTGATAATAGTATTTCTATGTGCTGTGTCCATTAGGGACGTTGGCAATCATGGCTCTCCATAATTTCCTATCCTTTGTAGCCCTTAGTAAAGATTTGTTTTTTTGCCATCTCTCCTAATCCCTGTTCTGCTAACCATTTAGACAACCTTCTTGTTCTTCTATGTTCCATGCCTCTTCAGGATGTGGGCAATCATGGCTCTCCACAGTTTCCTATCCTTTGTAGCCCTTAGTAAAGATTTGTTTTTTTTGCCATCTCTCCTAATTCCTGTTCTGCCAACCATTTAGTCAAGCTCATTCTTCCTCTATGTGCTATGTCCTTTCACAACATTGGTGATCATGGCTCTCCACAGTTTCCTGACCTTTGTAGCTCTTAGGTTTGTCTTTTTGCTATCTCTGCTAATCCCTGTTCTGCCAACAATGTAGACAACCTTCTTGTTCTTCTTCTCTGTTCCATGCGTCTTCAGGATGTGGGCAATCATGGCTCTCCACAATTTCCTATGCTTTATAGCCCTTAGTAAAAGTTTGTCTTTTTGCTATCTCTCCTGATCCCTGTTATGCTAAACATTTACACGAGCTTCTTGTTCTTCTATGTTCCATGCCTCTTCAGGATGTGGGCAATCATGGGTCTCAACAATTTCCTATCCTTTATAGCCCTTAGTAAAGGTTTGTCTTTTTATTATCTCTCCTAATCCCTATTCTGTTAACCATTTACACAAGCTCATTAGGTAGGTGTTAATACTATTTCTATGTGTTGTGTCACTTAGGGATGTTGGCAATCATGGCTCTCCACAATTTCCTTTCCTTTGTAGCCCTTAGGTAGGTTGTTTCCTGCTTTCTTTTTGTTCCTTCTGTCATCAATATGTCCTGTGAGTGTCAAATTTTCTAAGCTGTCTTTCCTTTTTATGCACCCTAGAAATTTCAGCTATCTTCTTTCTGTATTTCAGTATAATATCCTTCTGAAGAATCACTCTTTTTTAAATTTGTTTTTAATTTAATTCCCTGGCAATTGAATTGTTTGTCAAACTGATTTCATTTTTACAGTCAATATAAGTAAAATCTACTTCCTTGTGGGCATGGAAAGTTTTTTTTCTTCAAATCTCTTTGAAGTCAGATTTACTTGCAGACAATTGGATTCTCATATCTGCCTCAGAATTCCGTCGATTACAAGAATTAGCTTTTAGTGTTGCGTAGGCAGAAAATCTTGCTTCACAGAATTGCAAAGATCAGAAATATTTTAACAGGCTTTTCTGATAGCTATGCTTATTCCATTATTTTTTTTAATTTTATTTTTATGTATATATGATGCACTAACTTCAAACTTTAATATCAAAATCTATGTGCATCCAGTGTCAGTTCCAATCTAGAGGAATAACTATTAAAATATCCCCCCTCCCCAAATTTACAAGACAAATCCTACAGATGCATGCTGTAATTTATTCCTCCCCAATAAAAATAAACCAATTCTTGGTATCCTCTGTCATATTTTTGTTCTTTTTCACCTTGATTTGGTTTATTTTATTTTACGGCATATCAACACCTCAATGGGTTATTTAATGCTGACAAGATTTTTAGGATATGTTCTGTTGTATCCTTAAAAAGGTTACAAACAGACAAAGATGGTACTCCAGTGAAAGGAACAGCAACACGTGCGTAGATGAAAGAAAGAGAGGTTTATTGTAAAAGAGAATACATTATTGAAAGACAGGGAATCAGTTATCAGACTAGTAATTCCCAAAGCAAGGATATTTACTTTAAATGGAATGCCAATCCTTAAAACCTGTTCTTTTATTGACCTCTTTGATTCTTTTGTCGTTAGTCATTGTTGTATCCTTAAAGAAGGTTACAAACAGACAAAGATGGTACTTGAGTGAAAGGAACAGCAATACAGGCGTAGATGAAAGAAAGAGAGGTTTATTATAAAAGAGAATACACTAGTGAAAGACAGGGAATCAGTTAGCAGGCTAGTAATTCACAAAGCAAGGTTATTTACCTTACCTCCCCACAAGGTAGGATGTGGCACAAGGCTATTTTTTAATGCGAGGAAAAACCGAGGACATAGACTCAGGCAAAAATTCCCCATAAACAACGGGGTTGGGTATCTGTCTACCAACCCAGACAAAACTCTGCCTTTCGACATAGCTTTGTCTAGGTTCCTCTCTGCCCAAAGGCAGACAGTTCGACCAGCATAGCTGGAGATGAATTGCGAACTAATTGCCAAAGGAAGCCCCCAGGTATATCTTGTGCTCACTATATATAGCTACTGGTATAGTCAGTCCACATAGGTGATAGGGAATGTGGGACATTCCATTACAACAGGTCATATGAATATAATATGTGTTAATGTTTCCTTTTTTATTTATTTTTTTTTTTTGCCAAAAATAGTTTTGCTGGTATTTTTACAATAAAAATCTAATTTTCTACTTTCATAGTGTTTTGACCCCAGTTTGCTGGTTAACAACTATTTACCTATAGATGGCAAATTGCAACATTGTGTTAAATGTTAGTCAACTCAAATGCATTTTAAAACATTGTTACTACACTCGTAATAAATCTTGTTCAGTACTGGTTGGTTGCTTTTGATATAGATCTTTGTTTTTTTTAAGCATTTCACCCCAAGCAAGGTGGGAGTGCCACTAGCATGCAAGGGATTATAGAAAGTGGGAGCAAGAGTAAAGAGGTGTGATAAAGGAAAGGATGAACAGAAGAATGGGTAAGAGATCAAGGCATCTATCGTTGTAAATATTCTTTATAATTATATGAATCGTTTCTTTAATTGGAACATTGGTAAATAAACTTTCAACATCAACTGAGGCTATGGCTTCATTATTAGGTTTTTGCATTTTGAAGATTTGGATTAGTTCAGGAGTTAATTTAATACTGTATTTAGTAGGTATGTATGGTGTAATGAGTTGGTAGATGATTTTGGTTAATTGGTAAACCAGAGTGGGTATTTGGGATATGATGGGACTGAGAGGGAAGTTTAGCTTATGTATTTTTATAATTCCATACATGTATCCTGGTTTGTAGTCTCTGATTATTTTGAGGAGTTTTAAGTTGTCCTGTTCTGCATTGTTGGCTGTGATTAGTTTATTAATTTTTAATCTATAAATTTGTGAACTGCTTAAAGCCAAAGCAATAGAAAAAAAAAAACAGAAACAGGGGGAAAAACTCTTCCACACTCCTAACAAAACAAACGCTGTCAAGGAACTGAGTAACCAAACCCAGATAACTATAAAAATAAAACCCAGATAAAACCAATATTTTTATTATATTAAGTAAATACAATTATAATTTGAAATTACAGAAAATACTCAACGGTCATACTAAATTCAAAAAGTCAACAAAAATCCTACTAATCAACTGAAATTAAAAATTAATAAACTGTATGATTCCTTAGCAAGTGATATTGGAAGCAATGGAGATAGCATTCCCTTTGATCCTAATACTGAGTCTAACGAAATTTGATTCATTTCCAAGTGATAATGAGAAAGATATAGATAACATCCTTTTGATCCATAATGAAGTATTCTATGAGGAAATATAGGATTACTTGCAAAGTTACAGCAATGAAAATGATATTTTCTTAAAATATTTGGAATCTAGTGAAAACAATAACATTCATTTAGCTCAAAATATGGGATGCAATGCTGAATCACTAAGTGATAGCAAAATTAACGAGGATAACATTGACTTTGATCTGACTATTGGCTTTAAAGATTAAATGTATGACTCCTTTCCAAGTGATAGTGAAAACAATGAAGATGACATGCCCTTTGATCCTAATATTGAATCCAATGATGAAATTTTGGATTATTTTCCAAGTGATAGTGAAAACAATAAGGATGACTTGCCCTTTGATCCAACGATGAAATTTTTGATTACTTTCCAAGTGAATATGAACACAATGAGGAAGGCATTCAGTTTGATCCTAATACGGGATCCAATGATAGAATGTTGGATTAGTTTCCAAGTGATAGAGAAAGCAATGAGAATTATATCCACTTTAATCCAACTAGTGGATCTAAAGATTAAATGTCAGACTATTTTCCAAGTCATAGAGAAAGCAATGAGGATGACATACTTTTTGATCCGACTACTGGATCAAATAATTAAATGTCAAACTCCTCTACATGTGTCATTGAAAGCAATGAGGAAGACATTTGCTTTGATTATAAGGATGCAATGATGAAAATTTTGTTGATCCCATTCCAAATGATGGTGGAAGTAAAGGGGAAGATGTTCCCTTTTTATCCTAATATTTAATCCAATGATGAAATGTTGGATTCATTTCGAAGTTATAGTGAAAGCAAATTGGAAAACATTCCCTTTTATCCTAATATTCTATCTAAAGATGAAATTTTATTCCTTTCGAAGCCACGGGGAAACTAATAAGGATTATATTCACTTTGATTGTAATATTTGATCCAATGATGAAAAACCTGATTCCTTTCCAAGTGACAGTGATAACAATGTTGAAGACATTCCAATTGATCTGAATATTGGATCCAATGACAAAATGGCAGTGTTTTGTTTGCTTTGAACCAAAAATGTAAAATGTATTTTTTTTTTTTATTTACAGTTTTGAGCTCTTTTCTGTTTAAAAAAAAAATCCGTATTATAAAAGAAAAGCTTATTGTTCATTCATTACACACTTTATGCTTCTGATTTTGTCTATGTCTACATATGCTTGTATGATATAATGTGTACATGTACACACACATACACACACAAAATTTGACTGAGTTTAAAATAATACATTGGAATAATACAGTCCCATTTCTCTAAGTCTGTACAACACCTATCCTGGGCTGTGCAATAGAATCAAAGTTGACACCCCACAAAAGAAAAAAAAAGACATGAATTTTTTAACCTCTAAAAAAACTTTTTAATCCTGTTATATATTGTACCTATGAACACTAATGGACACTATTGTAAGTAGGAGTAATATGCTGTCTAAGTAGTCCACCACTAGCAGTGGTTTAGTTACTTCACACTGCTGGTGAGTATTGTATTTTGTTGATGTTATAAAGATGACCATTTCATGTCCAACCTCTCTAGGTTACAATAACTATGAAAATGCATTGCCAATGATTTTTAATATAAAAATGCATTGCCAATGATTTTTACTATAAAAATGCATTGCCAATGATTTTTACTATAAAAATGCATTGCTAATGATTTTTACTATTGTTATATACTGGACCTATGAACACTAATGGGTATGTTCAAATCCTCATAAATACATTGGACACTATTGTAAATGGTGATAATATGTTAAGTAATTCACCACTAGCAGTGGTTTATCTACTTCACATCGCTGGTGAGTATTGTATTTTTTTGATGTTATAAAGATTACCATTTTATTTCCAACCTCTGTTTTCATTATTCCTCATTCAGTAACCTTTTCTAGGTTACAATAAATCCCTAAAACATTTTTACTAATTCTTTATTTTCATTTTAATCCCTGAAAAACTATATAATCATAAATCTTTATTTAACTTTTTGGAAAATACTCAGTAATAAATAGTAATTTTTTACCATTTAAAAAGGACTATTTTAGACCATTTGTCAGTGAAGCAACAGATACCAAACTAGTATATCTTCTTTATGTGCTATATTGCCTCAGGATGTCGGTGATCATGGCTCTCCACAATTTCCTGTCCCTTAATAAACTTTGTCTTTCTGTTACTTCTCCTTAGCCCTCTTCTCCCATCCATTTCAAGCTCACTAAGTAGTTTATGCACTATCTTTCTCTGTCCCTCTGTCCTGTGAGTATCAGATTTTCCAAGCTCTCCTTCCTTGTTTTATGTCCCAGAAACCTCAACTATCTTTTCCTGGTATTAAATATTAGTCTTTTTGTTTCAATTTTCTCCAAAACTGCCATTGCTCACATGTTTGGTTGATGGTATCCTCAGCATCCTCTTGTAGAACCATATTTCTGTTGCTTCAAGTCTCCTCTTCATCTTTGAGAAAATTGTCCAGTACTCATTGCCATACAGGAGGACAGATATCACATAGCACTTTAGTACTCTTTTCGTTGTTTCTAGTAAAAATTTTCCTGTTTCTTAGCGTTTGGAATGCTTCCTTGATTATCCCAATATACCTTCAAGATTTCAGTGTCACTCTATCTTCTCTGATATTTAAATGTCCGCACTTACCTGACAATCTTGTGTTAATGAATGGTGGAATGGGTGGAGACTTAGTATTAGGTTGGTGCAAAAATAATGTCGTTTTCTCACATATGTTACTATGTGAGGAAACGATATTGTTTTTGCACCAACCTAGTCTAAGGAGAAAAACTGCTAAGAGCCTCCACGAGTTGTGGAGAGCAATGATCGTCTATGTCCTGGAGGAACATGGCACATCAAAGAAGAACAATTCTAACAGATATTCAAGCAAATTACATTCCTTAGTGGCACCAGCTCTGACATTCATCTAAAACACGCCATATTCCCTGTAGCAAACCCAATTCCCTTAATGTTCCTTTGATAAAAAGCAAGTTCCACTTAGACCATTTCTTTCCCAGAACTGTTACTTCCCTGACAACTACAATCTTGGTCTCTTTATTATTCCCAGGGTCAATCAATATTTATCCCACTTATCCTCATAATACTCACTCACTTCCCTGTTCAAAAGAATCTTACTTAGTAATACTATCTTGCATGGCCCTTGGGCCGGGTAAACTACATCAGTAACCCAGTATTTTCAGTGGCCCTTAAGCCTTGTATTGGGTAAACTACCTCAACCAGTAACACTATCTTGAGTGGCCCTTGGGCCTCATATTGGGTGAACAATCTCAGTACCATTTATCTTAGAGTTTCCCTTAGGTCTTGTATTGAGTGAACAATCTCAGTAACCCTCTATCTTGAGTGGCAGTTGGGAACTCATATTGGGTGAGCAATCTCAGTAACCATTTATCTTTAGTGGCTCTTAGGGCTTGTATTCAATGAACAATCTCACTAACCCTCTATCTTGAATGGCCCTTGCACCTCATAATGGGTAAGCAATCTCAGTAACTCTCTGTCTTGAGTGGCCCTTGGGCTTTGTATTGTGCCATCAATCTCAGTAACTGTCCATCTTGAGTGGCCCTTTGGCCTCATATTGGGTGAGCAATCTCAGTAACCCTCTATCTTGAGTGGCCCTTAGGGCTTTGTATTAGGTGAACTATCAATAAAAGAAATTAACTAAAAAGAAAGAATAATGGTCACTTCTTGATGTCTGAGGCATCCTAAAAGGAACAGTGCAAAAGGTAGGAAGTGTACATGAAACTATTGAGCAGAGACAGATAAATAATTACATTCAAATATAGTATTAACTCCCAGTATCTATTTTCACTCAGATTTCCATACAAAATTGTTTGTAGAATACATGACAAAGAAATACAGTAATTGGAAAGAGACAAGCAAACAAATTTTTGTCTGTGTTCAAAATTCTATTAACAAGGATTTCTGCAAAGCCACATTGATAAGCAGTTGATGTGAAGAATTTCTCCAAAAAAGGAGAGAGTATTTTTCACTGTCTTCATAGTGGTGTTCTTATCAGCATTGTATTGAATTCCTTTTATATTGGATTTCAACAATATAATGACATCATATTCCAGGTTTCCTGACAATCATCATAGCCATCAGCTTCATATGTCTGTAGCACAATCACAAAAATTATAAATAAATAATATATGATAAAAATGTACTTTTAAAGTATGCTATATTTATAGGTAAAAGTGCTCAATATCAGGGATAGAGTGCATGTAAATATAAATATTAACAAACGGTTATTTGTAGTTATTTTTTTAAGCATTTCACCCCAAACAAGAAGGGGTTACAGAGGGTAGAGAATGAGAGTAAAGAGGCGTGTTTGGGGAGAGGATAAAGAGAACAGGGAACAAGATCAAGGCATCAGATGATCATTGACATTACACTTGAATATTTGAAAATTATAGTTATCAGGGAAGCAAGAGGAAGGGAGTTCCATTGCTGGGAAGTGCAAGAGAAAAAGCTGTTGGAATAGACGGCTACTTTTAACTGTTTCAACAGTAAAAGTGTAGGACCGAGATGCCTAACTAGTAGCATTTTTAAATTCATGCAGTTGGATACCAGTGAAAGTAGCTTTTGCTATAGCAGTTGCCATGAAAATATTTCTAGAAAAGATAGAGGGAAGCCATGGCACATCTGTGAGAAAGTGACTTTAGATGAGATGCCATACAGAGGGTAGAGAACGAGAGTAAAGAGGTGTGTTTGGGGAGAGGATAAAGAAAAGGACAGGTAACAAGATCAAGGTATCAGATGACGATTGACATTACACTTGAATATTTAAAGATTATAGTTATCATGGTAGCAAGGAAGAGAATGAGAATTCCACAGATGGGAAGTGTGAGAGAAGTAGCTGTTTCAGTAGAAAAGATGGTTATGCTTAACCTTCGACAGTGAAAGATACCAACCTAGTAGCTCGCTTAAATTCATGCAGTCTAGGAACCAGTGAAAGCAACTCATTGGAACAGTTGCCATGAAAATACTTATAGAAGAGACGAAGAGAAGCAACGGCACTTCTGTGAGAAAGCGACTGTAGACTAGATGCCAGATTAGGACCTATCACATTGCATATCTGTCTCTGGATTTTGTTGAGGACCTCAAGATGTACAGTGGGGGCACTGTTAAAGTTAACAAACAACACTATAAAATAGCTACAACAAGGCCCAGTGGATAAAGACATTGGTTAGATCCAGTGACTAGACCTAAACAGTAGTGGGTTCAATACCAGACCACAGCAGTGGTGAACCAAAATTTGAAGAGTTGAGTTAAAGGGAAATAACTGAGACATCCGGAAGTGGTATGGCATGTGGAACTAGAACAATCTACCCCAGTTGACAAAATAAAGGGTTCAGTTTGAAATTCCAATCACCTGAAGAAGGCCAGAACATAAAACGGCTGAAACATTGTAAATATGGCAATGAAGATGAGGTTTGGTTTGGTTTGGTTTGTTTTACGTCATATCAACCTCAATTTTTATTGTTAGTAATATTTTTTTTCAAAAAATCTATTCCTGTTAATTTTTCTTTAAATATGTATTGCTGGTAATATTTTTTTTCAAAAATGTATTGCTGGTAAACTATTTACACATAGCTGGGACCCTAACAGGTGCTACCACCCCAGGTCAGAGTAGACACCAGCAATTAAGAGGTGGTTCCATGCTCCTCAAAACCTCCTGCTCAGAGGCCTTGCTGTTGGATGTAGTTTATCGTCTTACCTAGGACGCAGATATAGTTTATCATCATACCTAAGACGAAATGATGATGAGGATAACAGTTTGGATAATATAAATAATGCAAGTAATCATAATACCTCATTTCAGAGACAGATAGAAAATAGCTACAAACAATCATATTCAGACACAATTATTTCTAATAAATAGCCTGTAGAACAATTTGAAATATAACTATTACCACCTACCCAATAACCATTACGATAATACAATAGACCTTGTTAACCATAATGAACTATTGGCCAGCATATATAAATAGTCAATCCAAAGCACAATACATATGGACTGAAGATTGTATTCAAGCATGAAACAGATTGCTGCTACTTGAGATGACCTCAATCTATATATAAAATTAACAAATATAAATTTTTTATTTACACTATTTACATTAAACAGACTATTGTCCTCATCTTTGTTGCCATATTTATCACAATGTTTCAGCCAGTTCTTCAATGCTTGGAATGTCAAACTGGACTCTTTATTTCGCTCACTGGGGTAGACTGTTCTAGTTCCACAAAAATCTCCTGAGCCAACCAAGCATAGAAATGAATACAATATGGGAACCAGTAATAAAGAGTGCCAGAGAAAAGCAATAATGACAACGAAAATTGCAATATGAACTCTAAAAAAATATGCAATGATAACAGCAAAAATTGCAATATGAGCAATGGTAAAAAAATGTTGGCTGAAGACATTAGGTTTATAAGTCCCAGAAATTTATATGCAGATGTCCTTAAGGAGAGTTGACAGTGGATAAAGGTGTTGGTTAGCATGAAAGTCACCGAACACAAATATATTTGCAAACGGGTGTAGAAAGATGGCCTTGTCTATATTATCAGAAATATGATCTAGCACACTACAGTCTTGAGAGAAAGAACAGTAGAGAAAGAAGAAATACCTGACTGAGTTTAGTAGAGAAAGATGGAGCATGGTCAGGAGATTCAAGAGAGAGTTCTGTAGCCAGCAGATGTTCACAGACATAAACCCACAGGCCATGTATGTGGATATTAGAGTCCTTCCTAAAGAGAAGATAGCCAGGAATCGAGATTTCAGAGTAAAGAATTGCAATGTTAAGATTAGTTTCACAGAGTGCTAGGATGTTCAAAGAGAAACGATTCCACACAACAGAAATTGGAATGCCAGGAATATTGGAGAAAGAAAGGTTGAGGGGTTTAGGTGATTTTTGTTAAGCTGGTTTAATTTTATTTTGTTGGTTGCTTGTCACCATGATGTGTTATTTGAGCCAGGGATGGAGGTAAAGAAGAGATCAAGAAGAGAAGCATGAGAGATTGTGTGATTGTGAAATTCAGGGTTTGGATGCCAGCAAGGTCAGTGACAATGTGATTAAGCCACCTGGAACCACCGAACACAACCATATTCGAAAATGAGTGTATGGAGATGGCCTTGTCTATATTATCAGAAATACTAGTTATTAGAGGAAGGGGAATGGTTGAGAAGGAAGAAATAGCTGACTGAGTTTAGTAGAGAGAGATGGAGACACATGTAAGAATAATCTAGAGATTCAAGAGAGAGTCCACTAGCAAGCGCAAGATGTTCACAAACTCCCAGGCCATACATGCTGGACATCAGAGTCCCTTCTAAAAAGAGGAAGATAACAAGGAATCAACTTTTGATTTCACACACGCAGGTTGTTTGTTTTTGATTTTGGCAACTGCACAGTATAGTATGATCAGTTGGGAACCATCTGTGAGAAAAAGAGCACCATGACGTAATTCACTCTGCCAGAAATTTGGAAACAGCATGCTGTACTGCTTGGCATTTGCACTAGTAGCACCAATACAAACATTTCAAAGTGTTTGGGTGTCAATCTGAGAACAGTGCAGAGGATTCAAAAAGAGTTGAAAGAGTTGGATTATGAAGGTGTTTCGAGTGATCACTAGTGATGGCAACGTTATGCCTCCATTCATCTTCCCACAGGGCCTCAAGACTCAAC
>OZ010615.1:3494790-3557290 GCA_963932145.1 Acanthosepion lycidas
ACACGAGTAGCTGATTATGTATTTTTCAATACATGACTGATGTGCAGTGTTTCTGAAGAAGTAAAAATCCCATGCCGTCTTTACTCCAGTCAGGAGCTAAGCAGGTAATTCTGTTGATGTCAAATGTTGAGACGCCCCGCTTTACTAGTTCAACAATGACCCGCTTTGATTCCTGAAATGCTTTCTCAAGGGTCTGGTTCCAGGTGAATTTTGAGTTTTTTTTGACAAGGTCCCGAAAAGGTAGCATAATGGGACTTAATGAATATGCCCAGGCAAGTTGGTTTACCAGTCCAAACCAAGACCTTGCATCGGTGATGGTTTTCGGAACAGGGAAATTTAAAATAGCATTAAGCATTGATTCAGAGGGAGATACTCCCGATGAAGTTATTTGAAGGCCACCAAACTGAACAGTGTCCTTACAAAACTGGAATTTGTCTTTGCTGAGTACAATCCCATTTTGTGCACATCTCATTAGAAAATCAAAGGTATGATAGAATGCCTCTTTGATGCCGGTGTCGTAGAGCAAAGTATCATCAACCAATTTGATTTTCCTGGGAATATCTTTTATGACTTCATCATATCTACGGGTGTATGCATCACCAGATGCTAAGTAGCCTTGAGGCATCCTAAGGTACATAAACCTTCCCCACTCTGTGATAAAAGTTGTGAGCAGTTGGGACTCCTCATCTAATATAATAGAGTGGTAGCCATCGACAGCATCCAGTACTGTTTTCTTGGTATTGGGTGGCACTTGCATTGCCAGCTGGAAAGGTGAGGCAGTGTGGTGGGTTTCTCGCTTGCATTGCGAATTTAAATATTGATAATCGATGGTACGCCTCGGTCGACCATCCTTTTTTGTTGTAATGACCATCGTGCTACACCAATCTGTTGGAGTACCAATGGGCACTTGTTCTAATATGCCTCTTTCTATATCTTGCATAAGGGCTTGCCTCACTGGTTCTTTTAAATGGTATGGCACTGGTATTGGTCTGTGTCTTGCCTTAGGGATTGCCCCCTCCTTCAGGTGGATATGTGCTGGTTTACCAGACATGGCTGGGAATATTCATTAAGTCCCATTAGCTAATATTCAACAACTGACGAGGCAGATTTTTTCTCGCAGTATGGTGCCATTTCTTTCTGCAGTAGACCAGTTGCTATCTAAGACTATAGAACCCTGTCTGTCTTGCTATTTACCCAAATCTGGGGAGAGAAAAAGAGGATTCACACCTTTCCCAAGGGTATTATCATGTAAGTGTATGTAATGGATTCGACTGGAATTTGAACTCACCTCTCCAATTCCTCAATCCAAGCCACTATCCATTACTCCACCTTAAATCATTAGTATTTTAAAAAATAAAGCTTCTTCAAGTTAGCAATTTTTGTTTATTTGTAAGGTTGTATGTCATGCTATAGATATAAACTATTAAATGCATTAAAATACCTAAGTGCCATCCAATTACATCTTTAGCATCTATCTATATTTCTGAGATGAGGTATTATTTACACTATTTACATTATTAAGACTATTGTCCTCATCTTTGTCACCATATTTATTACAATATTTTGGCCATTGTATGCTCCAGCCTTCTTCAGGTGGTTGGAATGTCAAACTGAACCGTTTATTTTGCTCACTGGGGTAGACTGTTCTAGTTCCACATGGCATGTCTAATGGATGTCAGTTATCAGTTATCTCCTGTTAATTCCCCTCTCCAAGTTCTCCACCGCCTTAACCAGGTATTGAACTCACACTCTTTGGGTCCTGTCACTGGATCTAACCAACGCCTTTATGCACTGTGCCATGTGTCCTTTATGATAAATATAAATTCTCAGTTTGGAGGTGAACTTTTTCAAGAACTAAAATTCATGCCTTTTACATTACTTTTGAACAAAAGTTCATCAATTTATAACACAAGAACATAGGCTTATAAAAGTCAAACAGGATGCAATGGATAAATTATCGTCTAAATTACACAAAAATGAAAATAACACTGACATCGCATTTTAACAGATCTATTTACCAAAATTACACATAAATATCTTGAAATACTAAAGACTAAATTTATTCAATAAAAATCACCATTGGCTTTTTCAACCACAGCCTCCAGACAACTTTGGAATTTTCTCCAACTCTTCGTCTGCTTGTTTAAGTTGGTGAATGCTGCCATAATCCTGGCCTTCAGTTCAGGTTTGGTGTTACAAGGAGTTTTAATGGTCTTTATACCTGAGCCATGGCCATCCAACAGTCCTTTGTCCCCTGTCAAGCTGGCTATACATGAGGACCTTAGGCATTGTTGTCACTCGTTCTTGAAACATGACCAGCCGAGCAAAGTTGTGACTGCATCAGGAAAGTCTGAATTCCAACAATGTTGCATTTCGTGAGATCAGCATTGGACACCCTACTGTCAAAAATATAGTCACAGACTATGCAGATACAACTTTTGTGGAAGACAACCTGCTGACGAATATGGTACATCATACACACACACATATATATATATAATACAAATAATAAAGTGAACGTTGAACTCAGCACTCAGAAGCGACCAGCTATTTCATGCTGGACGCAATCATCAGGCCGCAAATGCATTCACAGCCTGATGATTACGTCCAGCATGAGACAGCCTGTCGCCTCTGAGTGTTGACTTCAATGTTCACTTTTATATTTACATGCACTCTATCTCTGATATTGAGTACTTTATTCCATAAATATAGCGTACCTTAAAACTATATTTCTTCATATATAATACAAATATGAAGTTTGTCACTTTGCTGATTAATCTTATATTCAGCACCTTGACTTCAGAGTTTTGTAGAAAAAAACTTTTCCTAATCGTTTATCCGACTCATCAGGTTTCAGGAGTACAGCAGAAATACCTCCCACATGATGGTAAGACACTAACTAGATGAAGACACCATTGCCACTAATGTCTTACTATTATATGGGGGGATTTCTGATGCACCATGTATATATCAAATCCACATTCTTAGGAATGACTTCTTGAAAAATAAATTTTTAAACAACTTCTGAGTAAATTTTCCCAGTTTTGTAGAATATTAGCTTGAAAGTGGTCTGACACAGAAGTAGACTGGTGTAGTCAAACTGAATGTAGCCCTGAGTCATTTAATGGAGAGATATATGAGTGAATAGAAATGCAAATGTGTTGGGCAGGTCCATTCTAGCAAAGTGGACTAACACACCTGCTGCATTAGATACTCTCCTATAAATGAGGTAGGATTTAGCTGGTTTGCCTTTACAAGGCAGCAGCCAATAATTACCTGCCCCAGTGCTTTGTCCCTGTGCTGGTGACTAGCTTGGACCAGCTCTGACCAACTTGGGCCAGCTATGACAAGCCAAGACCAGCTACGACTAGCTTAGACCAGCTCTGACCAGCTAAGACCGGCTTGGACCAGCAGCCCGACTGAAAACACTCGGGTCCTCACATTAAAAACTGACCTTGTGTCAC
Organism: Acanthosepion lycidas; assembly: GCA_963932145.1. Lineage (NCBI taxonomy): Eukaryota > Metazoa > Mollusca > Cephalopoda > Sepiida > Sepiidae > Acanthosepion > Acanthosepion lycidas. The sequence continues at coordinate 3,498,255 of OZ010615.1, forward strand.
AACCTGACTCAGTGGGGGGTCAAGTAAAAATCTACAAGAAGGCAGCCATGTTAGCAGTTAAGTCATTTGACTTCTATAAGTTTATCCTCCAATTTCTTCTCCAAAAATGTTTTTTTATTCTTCTTTTTTTTGTCATCTTTATTTTTTAATTTTTTTTTTTTATTGGCAATAGGGAGTACTTTAATTTCTTTTGTAGGTGCACTCTCTCTTATATTTGTACATATTTGTAGTTTCACCCTCTCTTATCATGTGACACAAGTAATGTTGAACTTCCACACAGAACATTTTTTCATGCCGTGTCTCGGTCATATCAAAATAATTCAGATTAATTTTGGAACAGTCGTGAAATAATTTTGCACATAACTTTTAGCCTTGACCTTGTTGTCCACCTCTTTAAGCATTGATTGGTACAAGTCCAAGGTAGACCTTCTAATGTTTGTCCCAATCGCTTGTAAACAGATCAATTAATTTGATATCTCTCTCACTTTTTTTTTTTTTACCTGAGCTTTTTCAGTTTATATTGACAAGGCAGGGAGTGTTTTCTAGAATGATTTTGTTTATAACAATCTGGAGTTCATTAATGAAATGTTCAAAATTTCAACAAGGTTCAGCAAGTAAAAATATTTATCTCTCCATATATTATTGCATGGATTGGCCAACTGCATATTATAGTGACGCACACACACACACATATATATATATATATATATATATATATATATATATATATATATATATATATATATATATATAGAGAGAGAGAGAGAGAGAGAGATAGTAAAGATAATAAATCTGTTGGTGTATAATCCAAGTGGATCCTAGTAATTTAAAATGTTGATCCACAAAAAGAGCTCAACATATTTATTATTACAGAGCAAATATTTAATACACAATAAAATCTGAAATCTTACATATAAAGTATAGTGTATGTGTGTGTGCATGTATGTGCGACCATGTGTGTGTGTGTGTGTGTGTCCAAGCAAGTCCTCACCTCTCATTGGTCCAATTTCAATGATTTGCACGGGACTTTCTTTTTATCACAGCAGCCTTGGCTCTTTTGATTGCAATCTGATTTCAATGATTCATAGCTCATTTAAAAACCCTGGAAAATTTAGATGCAGAGAATGATTTTCATTGAGCTCAGATTCAGGGTTGCCATATTATACAAGGTTAAAAATATATATTAATATATTATACTAGCCATTATCATTACTATCATGGTTCAAGGGAAGTAACTCTTATTTTCTTTTTGTAACCAAAATTGCACTGCCCATTTTATTATAAACTAGTTTAAAAGCCACCCTATCAGGCAGCATTTAAGCTAGCTCCTGTGGAAGACTCATGGTTTGGCCATCGACACAATAGCTAGGGAGGAGTAGATTCAATAGGTATCAATAAACTACAGAAGAAATCAAAACAGATTGCTGCAATTAAGCATTGATTTAATATTTTGGATTATCTTTGAGAAGTTCAACAATAATTATTCTGCTGCCACTTAATTTAAAGACAATTTATTTTCCATACAAACAATTAGTTTTATTTCATAGGTGACAGAACTGGGGACAATTCATAAGATAAAATTAATATAGTGCAAAGATGGGAAAGTAGAAATTAGAATTAGTTATACATTCAGCATTTGAAGAGTCAGAGAAATATAATAGCTAATTAAGCAAAACCTATATCATGGAATCTATATGAATAAATGGGAAACTGAAGCTCAATTCTCCTGCAAATTTTGAGATTAAAAAGCCCCAGCTCTACTTTATAGTAGGTATTTACTTGACCCCCAACAAAATCGGGTTGTGACACACAATCGATTTAATATGGGGAACCAGAGCGCATACACTTGGGCTAAGGACAAAAATTCCCTGAGCCCCCACAACTGTCAGTTGCAAAGGCCTCAGTGTGAGCACGTATCCTCCTCTCTGATGCAATGAGAGGGTGCAGGCTTGGGCATGTGCCTGACATGTACCTCACAGTGTGATTTTCCTCAGTTGCACCTCTGTCCTCTGACAGAACCACAACTGAGTCGCACTCTACCCGAAGACAGAGATGCAACTGAGAGATGATAAATAAACGTGTCAACCCTACTTATAGTAATTTGATATTTACTCAAGCCCCAGAGTCACATCATGACACAAGGTTGATTTAATATGGGGAGCCCTAGAATATACACCCGGGTTAGGAACAAAAATTCCCTGAGCCCACACAACCATCAGTTGCGCTGGCCTTTGTGCGAGCACCAATCCATCTTTCTAGTTCAATGAGGGGGCATGGCCTCAAGCAGCTGTTCTCCAGGGTTGGGCACCTCTCAGTATAATTATCCTCAGTTGTGACTGTCTTTCAATGGAGCCGCCCCTGAGCACACACTGCCCAGAGAAAGAGATGCAATTGAGAGACAATAAAGAAATATGTTACAAATTACTTTACAGAAATTTGGTATTTACTCGACCACTCCCATGAATCTGCATTGTGACACAAGGTCAATTTAATGAGAGGAGCCCAAGCATGTATACTCAGCTAGGAACAAAATTCCATAAGTCCCCACAACCATCAGTTGTGCTGACCTCATTGCAAGGTGTGTGTGTTTGTGTGTGTATATATATATATATATATATATATATATATATTTATTAAAGACATTTTCTTATGTTTAACGTTCTTTTTATAGATACAAGTATTTAAGTAAATGCTCTGTTTATAATAAACAGTATTAAATAACATTTACCGGCCTGAATGTCCGAGAAATTTTCATAGAAAATATTCGTCCTTTGACAGGATTCGAACCTGCATCCTATACGGAACCGCCATTTAAAATTTAAAATGTCTTTAATAAATAAATTGTCGGACTTTGTCCATTTCTTAATGTATATATATATATATATATATATATATATATATATATATAATTCATGAAACATTCATACAAAAAACAAATATAGAGGTTAATGATTTAAATGGCGAGAATGCATCATTGCAAACAATATAAATAAGATACACCAACTCCGAACCTGTATATGAATGATATGATCCCTCTTTATAAATTCCAGTTGCATAAGGTCTTTTTAATTTCTTACAAGCTTTCGTCTGTTCCTACAGACATCATCAGTTATGGAAGTAGATTTTGTTCTTGTTTTTACTTCTCGGTAATAAGAGGACAACGAAAATAGAGATGTAATCCGAAAAAATGCTATGAGAAATGTGTTATTGTTTTGGAACATGCGGTCGCAACGCTGAGTTTTAATTTAAATTTTAAGGTTGTGCATTTTTGCACAAATATAGCAATAAGGGAATTCTTTTTTACTGGTAGATTTTCCGTGAATATGGCATGAACGATATTGTTCAATAATTACAGTAATGTCACTCTTATTATCCGAAAGTTGCACGTTGGATCAGTTATTTTAATTTCAATTAAAAGGTGCAATTATAATTTATAAATTCATGAATCATTCATAGAAAAAACAAATATATATATATTTCAAGGATATATATCTAAAGGAAATATCAAAATCAACCAGCTTCTTAAAACCAAAAATGATCTTTATCAGAAGATGTTGAGTGCATCTGGCAGTTATTGTCAACCATTTTGTCAGTCCTTTAAGGCCTGTAGGTCCTTCTCTTCAACATAGATTATACCAATTAAAGAATCAATAGTACCATGATATTTCCAAACAAATTCAGGATGTCTAGAATCATAAAGACTCCAAGATAATGTATGGCTTTATAAGAAAGTCCTTTGGGCCTACGTCAACATCTGAAACTCCCCTGAAAACTAAGGGCAGAACTAATCTCCGTAAGAATTCCAAAAATGAATTATAGCATATATATATATATATGTATGTATGTATGTATGTATATATGTTATGGTAATTTACCCATGCACAGATGGACTCTCCCAGTTACAAATAAGAGCAAATACTGCTTTTTAGAGAGTGTAGCTTCCAGCAGTCATCGCTGACAGTCAGACTGAACATTCTTGCTCATTTGTATACGTTTCATATTACTGCTTTTGTTAATATATTTGTTTAACTCGATTACTCTCTTTGTGTCTTTATTTCTGGCCCCAACAATATATATATATATATATATATATATATATATATATATATACATACGCACAAAAATATATAAACAATACCAAAACTTTACGGTCCCCTAAGACCTACAAAACTACTTTCCCTATGCACCCTATCTTTACTGGAATAGGCGACGTCCACACAAAATAGCTAGAGTCATACCAAAAATATTAACCCCTCTCCTCGGAATAACAAGTCCATCCATTACATATAAAAATTCCAACCTTGTTGAAAAACTAATGGAAATAAATATGACAGACAGTCTAGATATAAAATCACTTTCCACTAATGTCCCTGTTGAAAAATGCTTAAATCTTTTAAAAAACATCTAACAAAATCAAAGATAAACCTTTCCCTACCAATAGCTAAAAATAATAAAAATCTGCCGTCTCATCACCAATTAATGTTATTTCACATTCAATAACAATTTTTACAAACAAAAATTTGGATTACTGATAAGATCTCCTCTCAATGGAGTGATGGCATGTATTTTCTTGTAATTTCTTGAGTCTACTTCTTTCCAAAACAATCAAATTACATCCAATACATTGATGATGCTCGATTAATATATTCCGTAGTGGGTGTGTGTGTATATATATATATATATATATATATATATATATAAAAGGTTAAGGGTCAGAGTTGAATCAGACCAGGAAACTGTCATATTAAAAAGTGCTCAATGCATGTGTGAGAAAATGAAGTAAAAGTAAAAATAAAATGTAAACCTTTTAACTTTAAAAATCGGGAGGTCAGTTGAATCCACTACCTTGGTTTCAACCTTAAGGTATCCTCAAGCAATTTTTATCAACTGATATATATGATAAGGAGTTTGGGTTGGTGACAAAGCGACGGCCTGGAGTAGAAGTTTATTTATGGCCAAAGCCTTTAATTGTAATGTAAATTAATTTAAGTTCCTGCTAGTGGATTATATTATTAAGAGACTGCCCAGCATTTGCGACATCTATGAGGAGACTGCCCAGCACTTGCGACATCTATGAGGAGACTGCCCAGCACTTGCGACATCTATGAGGAGACTGCCCAGCATTTTATTGGAGAACTGATATCATATATCATTTTATTCTGCAGTTATGTCCAACCAGGCTAGCCTCATTAATCACTACACCATGCCAAGACAACTATTTAGTTAGGCTGCTTAATTTTATGATATGTTAACCTTTGTTGGGTTATTTAATATCAAATTTTAGATAGAGAACACAGTGAGGTTTGAACTTGTACCACTTAGATGTAATAGTCAACCAGGCTGGTCTTGCTAACCATTACCTCATACCAATTGTTGGTTGATAGATTTTACGTCAACCTTTGTTACATTATTTAATTTCCATTTTTGTATGGGGAACACAGTGAGGATTGAACTCTAACTACTTAGTAGTATTGGTCAACCAGAAAAGCCTCATTAACCATTACCCCATAACAAGATACCTCAAAGCAATTAAAACTCAAAATGCTGTTTCAATGAATTAATCTTGTAAAACCAATCTCCTCCTCCACTGATAAAAGAGTTCCTTTTAGAATTTCTTCCCACATGAATTTTTCATGGCTTCACTCAGTTGATATGAATTAATCCAGTTATATTCGCCTACTCTTTTTCTCCCAAAGGAACGTTTGTCTGTAGAAAAGTTATATGCAAAACAGATTTGCATTATTACAATTATGTTTTTTCCAGATATTTAATTATCTACAAAGGAGAGAAATTTTAATATTTTATCAAAATAAACGAAAACAAAAAGGACACTTATACACTTGTCAATAGTGAAATGGTGCCACAAAATGTGCCGTAAAGAAACGGTTAAAAATTTGTGATATGAAATATTATTCCAAAATTCTAAGTGTTGCAAAAAAAAAAAAAAAGATTAAAAATTTATTTATGTTGGTTCCAGTCTATAGAAATGACTTCAAAAACATCCCCCACCTCCCCAAATTTATAGACAAATTGTACAGATGCATGCTTGGATTTCTTCCTAGCCAATAAGATAGGCCACCTTAGTTCTGTTTTTTTCTTGAGGTTAGAACACTGTGATTACTTGTCTGTAGCGATGGGACGATACCAATATTTTGACCAATTCTGATACAATTCCCGATTCCTACAATGATTAAAATTCGTTGTTTTCAGGCTCTACAGTTGGTTTGGAAAATTTAATGAATAAAGTGCATTTATTAATAAAACATTAAGTAGAAAAATGAATACAAAAGCTTATGAAATAAAGTTAGATATCCTTATTTAAAAAATTGGATAATAGTTTAAACAATAACGACAATTTCTTTAATAAGTAAATAATAATTAAGTACCTAGCTATTCATATTTAAGTCCTAAAATTCTTAAATCCTAATGTAAGGACATTATTATATCTCCTGTTGCGCCTTTCAGACGATTTCTTTTTGGTAAGTAAATGTTACCTCTAATACTAAATAACCGTTCACTTTCAACAAAAAAGGAAGGTGCTGATAGATATTTCCTGGCTAAAGGCACCATGATGGGGAAATTCATTTTTATTTGAATTCCACCACTGAAAAACATTATCATCACTTTTTATATTATTAAATGCAGTATATTTTGCCATTTCAAGTTTTAATAAATATATTTATTAGGTTGGTGCAAAAATAATGTCGTTTTCTCACATATGTTACTATGTGAGAAAACGACATTATTTTTGCACCAACCTAATACTTGTTTCCCTGACTGCTTTATCTTGTATTCTTGTACACATTAGCTGCCCTTTTCTTTCATCACTTTTCTTCTTTTTTGAGGCACTTTGTAAAACCGAAATTAAAGTCAGTATCATTATCAGTTTTCTCTTCAGACATGTCAGACAAATCACTCTCTATACCCTGTGATACTTTAAGTGAGGTGTCTGTTTTTCCTTTAGTTTTTGAATGGATATCTTAAGTAAGCCATTCTGCAATTGCCTTGCCATTAGACAGGCCACTGTAGCTATTTTCAAGCAAACTAGACTTGAACCTGGGATCAAGATATCTTGCTAGAATAAGATTTTTGTCTTCAACATAGATGTTAAATCTAGCATTAAAAGAAGCTTTCCATGATGAAAGTGTTGAACCTAACACATCATACATCCCTTTTCTTCTCCTTTTTTAAAATAAGTGATAAATGACTTTAATGGGTGCTATAAGAGGCAGTTGTTTCTTTATTACTTAATAAATTTGTACAATCAATGAATTCTTTAAAAAGAAATATACTTTTGTTTTATTTTCAAATGAATAAATTGTTTTCTGTGACTATTGAAAAGGAGAAACGATGTACAATATAATCTATTATTACCATTGATAGGAGAGTCACTCTCCTCTTCAGGGATCATCTATATGTTTTGATATTGAAAAAAAGTTTGAACAAAGTAACTATAAACAATTTTTTTTTTTGCTATCCTCTGCCAGCCACAATGATGGAAAAAGCATTACCTCGAACCATCGCCAGTGAGACATGCTGCAAGAGCCACTCCGTTTCATGAGGCTCATCCCTTAATTGAAACGCAATCACGGAAATTCTCCGAAGGAACGCCATCGAACGATGCCAATAACCCAGATTTAATTGTTTAAGTATTTTCAGTAATTTCTGTATAAAATCTTCCATTGGTGGAATTCTAAACAATATGGTTTTGCATAATCACCGTGATATGAGAAAAGAGCATTTTTTGTTCAAATATTCTGGACATCATATAATACTGGCCATTCCATCTTCTCTGGACATCCTGAATAAATTTATGATCAGGTAAATTATTTTTTTTTCTGGTATTCCTGGTGCTTTGCAAAAGCTGCAGGTGATTGATTGAAGCATCCAACTATTTGTGTACAAATAGAAAGCATATCCTTCACATACCCTTTGTACAAAGACAGCATCATTAATGGTCAACTGCAAGGTGTGCAGAAAACAAGATAATGTCTCATATTTGGATTGTACATCTGCTGCTTCCATATTAGCTGCATTATCTCTTATGACAACATAAATTTTACTATGAGAAATATTAAACTGCTGTACTGTCTCTGTGATACATTCACTTATATTTATTGCCGTGTGTGATATTTCAAATGGAGTAATTCTTAGAATTCCACTTTTATGTTAAAAATGTGCAGTGACCTAATGAGATGTTAGACTTAAAAAAGGCTAAATTTACTTGACTAGGGGTCCAGCCATCACTAGTCATAGATAAATAAATAGCAGTGTTGATTTCCTCCTGTATCTTATTTCTAACCTTCTTATTCTTGCCCAATATTTTCTTTTATATACTTTTGAGGCCGGGGATGTAATAATTCAGGCTTATGTGGTTCAAAGGTTTTCTAAAACAGAAAAAGTTGCAGGTCAAATGTAATCATTTCTCCAATGGATTTATGAATATTCTGGGGCTGTCATTTATATACCAAATTTCACATTGATCAATAACTTCATGTAAAGTTGCTTAAAAGACCTGCTGACAAAGTTTTTCAGTTTAATTATAGTTGAACAGTCAATAGGTAGTGTTCTTTTCAGCTCTTCTTTCGTTTTCCTTTTGAACTTCTGTGCTATGCTTTGTATTTAAGTGTTTCAACATATTTGTTGAGGTGAGGAAGGCATCATTTGCTCCCCTAGCTATTTGCATATCACAAAGCTGACATATTGCTTTACTTCGGTTATCATCAGAAATCTTAAAAAAACTTCCAAACTACACTTTTCTACCTGGCATTGGATACACTTGCCATAATTCGGGTCTGAAAATAATAAACAGTGGTTAAAATTTAAATTTTTCACTGTTAGGTAAAAAGTGTTTCTAGTAAAAATGTGTATAATTTGTAAAGGCTTGCTATTAAGTGTAAAATAAAAAAGGATCTTTTTTTTTTGTCCACCTTACATATTTTAAGTTTTAACAAGCAAAGGTACCCTCTAAATATTATGCAATCTCCTTAAAATTTTATGTGGCATTTTTTAAAGAATGGAACAAATTTAGGGGTGACAATTCAATTTCAGCAAGCACTTCAAAAATAAGAGACACTCTAATATTACAACAATAATATTCTAAGCAGAAAGACATCATCCTATGTATTGTGGTTTAACTCATGCATATATTTTGGTAAAAAGTACAAGGAGTACCTAATCCTACAGGACAGTGAATAAAAAATAAAATACAAATTTTACATTTGTTTACAGATGTTTAATAAGAATTAAATATGAATTATCACAGCAACTTAATAAATAAATAATAAGGGGTCTTTAATCTTATCTAAAAAAATTACTGTCTAAAATAAATTAAAATCAATAAATATTTTATATTTTTTTATCATTTATACCAGGAATGGAAAATTAAGTTTTAAACAAAAAAAAAAAAAAAAAATCAAAAAGAATAGTTTTTGGAATCAGAAATCAGGTTAAAAATTCTCCAATTCCAATAGCCCAAAAAGTTTTGATATTTCCAATTCTTGATTCTGATTAATTGTCCCATTTGTACTTGTCTGTATCCAATCTGTGTTGTAACACCATTCTTACTTTGTGAACTTTTTGCCTTATTATTGTTACTTTGCCTTATGCATATATTGTTTGCACAATATTATTTTTGCCCTGTTCTTTTTATTTCTCTTATAATTGTTTCTCGCAAACTTTGTCAATTCTGTTTGTTGGGCATGTCTGCCAATTACATTTCATCGTAGCGAATTACTCAAAATCTTTTTAAATACTTCATTATATTTTTAAGATTGCCATAAAGTAGTATATCGTAGTGGTTAATACTCAAATAAGTAGTCACACAAACTGAATATGAACAAGTGATTTTCTCATCTTGACCAACTTCATAAAATCTGTCCAAACATCTGAATTTTTAAGGCTAAGAACTTTTCAGCATGTCCTCAGCTCTGTTTGAACTTGAGAAATGGGTCTATTGTAAAGTAATATATCATAGTTGTCGATACTCAAAGTAGTAGTCACACAAACTGAATATAATATTAGGTTGGTGCAAAAATAATGACGTAACAATGTCGTTTTTTGACGTTGAAAAATGTGTTAAAAAACGACGTTATGATGTCATTATTTTTGCACCAACCTAATACAAAAGAAATCTTACTGGAAATAAATATATGAATAACAAAAATGAATATTAGGTTGGTGCAAAAATAATGACGTAATAATGTCGTTTTCTGACGTTAAAAAATACGTCATTAAGACGACATTATTACGTCATTATTTTTGCACCAACCTAATACAAAAGAAATCTTACTGGAAATAAATATATGAATAACAAAAATGAATATTAGGTTGGTGCAAAAATAATGACGTAATAATGTCGTTTTCTGACGTTGAAAAATGTGTTAAAAAACGACGTTATGATGTCATTATTTTTGCACCAACCTAATACAAAAGAAATCTTACTGGAAATAAATATATGAATAACAAAAATGAATATTAGGTTGGTGCAAAAATAATGACGTAATAATGTCGTTTTCTGACGTTAAAAAATACGTCATTAAGACAACATTATTACGTCATTATTTTTGCACCAACCTAATACAAAAGAAATCTTACTGGAAATAAATATATGAATAACAAAAATGAATATTAGGTTGGTGCAAAAATAATGACGTAATAATGTCGTTTTCTGACGTTAAAAAATACGTCATTAAGACGACATTATTACGTCATTATTTTTGCACCAACCTAATACAAAAGAAATCTTACTGGAAATAAATATATGAATAACAAAAATGAATATTAGGTTGGTGCAAAAATAATGACGTAATAATGTCGTTTTCTGACGTTAAAAAATACGTCATTAAGACAACATTATTACGTCATTATTTTTGCACCAACCTAATACAAAAGAAATCTTACTGGAAATAAATATATGAATAACAAAAATGAATATTAGGTTGGTGCAAAAATAATGACGTAATAATGTCGTTTTCTGACGTTAAAAAATACGTCATTAAGACGACATTATTACGTCATTATTTTTGCACCAACCTAATACAAAAGAAATCTTACTGGAAATAAATATATGAATAACAAAAATGAATATTAGGTTGGTGCAAAAATAATGACGTAATAATGTCGTTTTCTGACGTTAAAAAATATGTCATTAAGACAACATTATTACGTCATTATTTTTGCACCAACCTAATACAAAAGAAATCTTACTGGAAATAAATATATGAATAACAAAAATGAATATTAGGTTGGTGCAAAAATAATGACGTAATAATGTCGTTTTCTGACGTTAAAAAATACGTCATTAAGACAACATTATTACGTCATTATTTTTGCACCAACCTAATACAAAAGAAATCTTACTGGAAATAAATATATGAATAACAAAAATGAATATTAGGTTGGTGCAAAAATAATGACGTAATAATGTCGTTTTCTGACGTTAAAAAATACGTCATTAAGACGACATTATTACGTCATTATTTTTGCACCAACCTAATACAAAAGAAATCTTACTGGAAATAAATATATGAATAACAAAAATGAATATTAGGTTGGTGCAAAAATAATGACGTAACAATGTCGTTTTTTGACGTTGAAAAATGTGTTAAAAAACGACGTTATGATGTCATTATTTTTGCACCACCCTAATAGTTATGCATTCAATCTGTAGTAAACCATTTCTGTTGTTTCATGTCTTTTTTTTTCATCTGTAAGGAGTTTTTCCCAGCATTCACTGCCGTATAGGCGATCTGATATCACATAACATTTTACTCTACAGTAATGCCTAACCAGATTTGCCAAATACCAAAATGGCTATTTAGTTAGGCTAGTTTATTTTATCATGTTTAGCGGTTTGAATTGAGGAAGCAGAGAGCAGAGTTCAAATTCCAGTCAAATACATTACATTCACTTAAGTGCTAATACCTTTGGGAAAGGTATGGATCCTTGTGTTCTTCTCCCAGCTATGGGTAAATAGCAAGACAGACCAGGGTCTATAGCCTTGGATAGCAACTGGTCTACTGCAGAAACAAATAGCAAACTACTGCGGGAAAAAATCTGCCTTGTCACTTAGGTATCAAAAGATAAACGATAAATGAATGGCACATAACTGATGCTTTTAAGATTTTGTCATTACATTTTCAAATTAATGGCTGATGGCCAATGAACAAGGAAAATGCAAAAGTGTGTATACACTTTTTTGAGAGACCCTGTATATATATATATATATATATATATATATATATATATATATATATATATATGAGGAGGCTCAGTGGATTAATGGATAGCAGCTCGGATCAAGGAATTGAAGAGCTGAATTCAAACTCCAGTTGAATCCGTTACATTCACTTACGTGCTAATACCCTTGGGAAAGGTATGAATCCTCTTCTTCTCCCTCCCCTCAGCTATGGATAAACAGGACAGACCCAGTTCTATAGCCTTGGATGGCAACTGGTTTACCATAGAAAGAAATGGCAACCTACTTCAGGAAAAAAATCTGCCTCATCAGTCATGTATCAAAAGATACCTAAGTGTGTATCATGTATGGCACATAAGTGACTGATGTTTAGCTTTGTTAGGTTATTTAATGTAAAGTTTTTGAATGGGGTACTCAGTGAGTATTGAACTCAAACTATTTAGTAGTATTGGTCAACTAGATTAGCCTCATTAACCATAACCCCATAATAAGGTACCTGAAAGCAATTAAGACATGATGTTTTATTAAAGCATCACAAAATGCTGTTTCAATGAATTAATCTTGTAAAACCAATCTCCTCCTCCACTGATAAAAGAGTTCCTTTTAGAATTTCTTCCCACATGAATTTTTCATGGCTTCACTCAGTTGATCTGAATAAATCCAGTTATATTCGCCTACTCTTTTTCTCTCAAAGGAACGTAACTCTGTTTGTCTGTAGAAAAGTTATATGCAAAACAGAGACTTGCAATACATAATTATGTTTTTCCTGATATTTAATTATCTACAAAGGAGAGAAATTTTAACATTTTATCAAAACAAACAGAAATAAAAAGGACACTCAAACTTAACATTAGAAAGAGAGAGTTGAAATCTCTTGGACATGTAATAAGAAAAGAAGGCTTGGAAAATTTGCTACTCACAGGACAGATTGACGGCAAGAGCAACAGAGGAAAATAATGCATAACATACTTAATGAGCTTGAGTAAATGGATGGCAGAACAGGGTTTAGGAAAAATAACAAACATGAAATTTATTAAGAGCTACAAAGAAACAGAAATTGTGGAGAGTCATAATCACCAATGTCCAGAAAAAACATGGCATATAGAAGTAGATCAAAACAGACAGCAAGAAATTTATCAAACCTGAAAGATTTGTATGACTAAAACCATTATTATCTAAAAAAAAAAAATAAAATAAATAAATAAAATTGTATACAAAATAGATTTCAGCATGAAATAACTCATAGAGCAGTGGTTCTCACTAAATTTTGCCCATTGCACCCTTTTCACCATAAGCCAGGATGTCACCCCTGCCTTTCCAATATTTTCCAACTCAAAAGATACATTCCAAATAATATGCATATATTATTGAAAATCTTCATTCTTTTCCATATTAGTACATATACATTTATATGGATTATTTTTGTAGTGGCAAAAAACACAAAAAAGAAAACCCAGCATGACCTCACAATTGTGTGGACTGATGCACATTGTGAGTTGTGTCACCTTGGGGAGTTCAAAAGTTAACATTTTAAGTTTATCAATCTGTGCCCCAAACCCTGAAATACCCCCTGGGGGAATTCTCACTGGTTGAGAATCCCTGTCACCATAGAGGTCAATGTGCTGATAAACAAAAAAAAACAAAACAACAAATTTTCAATAAAAATATTTTTATTTTATCTGAAACTGATTAACAAAATGTTCTGTCTGCTACAATTTGAATCTGATTTGTTTGTTTTACCAAATTTTAATTCATATAGAATTTTTTAAGTTTTTCTTCAGAAACTCTAGTAATAAAGTTGAATAACAAAAACAGAAATTATTTATGACTCAACTTAATAAATACTAGTCAAACATTAAAAATAATGGCTGACAATTTCCATACCAGAAACTAAATTGATCAACTTTTTTTTTTTCAATCACTGGAAAAGTAAGCTAAATTCAAATTACAGTCTGATTTGTTGCATTCACTTTCACAGAAATCCCAATACACAGATTAAATAGCAGGATAGACTGTTCTCCCTACCCCCGCTTTGGATGTAAGGGGGATGCCAACATCCAAAAATGAAAATGCAAAAGGAGTATTTCCCAGCTAGGACACATAAAGCAGAGTTTTTCATTTTTAGTCACTGAATTGGCTAAATATTACCTAAGTTCTAGTCTAAGAATTTCTTTTAACACACTTTATGCTTGTTGAATTCTCTTCCAGTTTCTTGCTTCCCTGTCAACTTTGATCTTCAAAAATTTAAATGCAATATCAATCGTTCTCTTCTGTCTTCTTAATTCTTGTTCTTTTATTGTCCTCTCTCCTTAATAGTTTTCTTTTCTCCCATTCTCAATTTGATCTTCAAAAATTTAAATGCAATCTCAATCGTCCTTTTCTGTCTTAACTCTTATTCTTTTATTGTCCTCTCTCCTTAATAAACATACAGTGACCCCCCCCCAAGCATCTTAGTGGCTTTATTGACTTGCTTGGCATGAAATGATTAAAAAAACGTGGAAGAGAGATAGAGGCCCAACAGACAAGATTTTGCATATAATCCAGACAATCATTTAGTTTTAAATACATCTTTGAAAAAAAGTGTACAACAAATTTGAAAAAAGAAAGTATCATTGATTCTCAAAACAGCGGACAAAGACATGACACGTCCTTCAGTATCAAAATGTAGAACAATCCCACATTTTTGGGGAATGGTTATCAACCCTACTTGGGTTGCAAACAGTCTAAGAGGAGGAAAATTCTAAATTTAAAATGATGGAGAAGGTGACAGATTACTTCACTATCTTTTTTATGGAGTGAACTGGAAATAAAAGACACAAATTATCACAAGGCTACCATGCCTTGAGCCTTAGTTAGACTTAAGCTCAACCCAGGTGATCTTCTACATACAATCCATTGCTAAAGATACTGGAAATATGGTTGGTTCTCTGTACCACTCCAGGAAGTACCTAATACCTCTAACTTTACAAATGCCAGATTAGGCCAAAGAATGGACTACTGCCACCATGTATGGGTTGGAGCTACTCAGTCTTCACTTACAAGTCTTGCATTTTCATGTCCTTATAGGTGATGAATTATTTTCCAATTTATGACTCCTTTCCCAGAGACAATACATCACAAGCCTTTCGTTGTGTTATCCCTATTCCATGGAAAATGTTCAGACGAACTACATCCCTTTGTTCTCTCAGTTCTAATTTTCATGGCTAAGAAGGCCCACACATATTGTAACGAATCCACTGAGCTATGTGTCACACACATGGCCCAATGGATAAAAGTGTTGGTTGCACCCAGTGACTTAACCCAAAGAGTTGTGAGTTCAATACCTGGCTACTACAGTGGTGAACCAAAGCCTTGGAGAGTTGAGTTAAAGGGAGATAACCGAGACATCCAGAAGAGGCATGACATGTGGAACTAGAACAATCTACCCTAGTGGACAAAGTAAAGGGTTCAGTTTGAAATTCCAATCATCTAAAGAAGGCTGGAGTGTACAACAGCCGAAACATCATGAATCTGGCAATAAAGATGAGGACAACAGTCCAAATAAAGTAAATAATTACAATATGTAATCTCAGAAATATAGACAGATATTTAAGTTCCACTCAAGCAGCTTCTTCCCACAAACAGCTGCTTTGCAGAACCAGCTCCCAAGAGGATGCTTCCCTGATCACTACTATATTAATCTGTTTAAGTCAAGGGTTAACAGTTATCCTCTCCATATCTTCCTATATAAACTGTTTCTTACTCTGTAACCGTCTAACGCAAGTGGCTCGAGCCTTGTACAGAGTGAATAAATATCATTGTAAAAAAAAGTAAAAAAACAAAAAAAAAACAGAGTTGATTGCATTCAATTTCATAGCAGTATAAAATCATCACTAAGAGATGGCAAATGAAGATACGTTTGGAAACCAGGTGCCATATTTAAAGATGTTGAGCACATGCAAGCAAATAAATAATCCTAAGTTAATATGTAAATCTCCCCTCCCAAGAAGAACAGCATTTTGTGTTTTGTAATCAAATACTCCATTATAAAATTGAGAAGATCACCAAGGAAGAAGATGGCAAAATCCGTGTTGATATCAAACAGGAAAGAAAAGGTTGCAGAATTTGCAAGTTGTTCTGACAAATCCAGGTAAAACTAAGTTACACAGCAAACAAATTCCAAGCCTCTTCTTAGTCTTATCCCAAAACGAGGACAAAAATTTTGTCGGGTAAAAACCGGAACTTTCCATCTTAAAAGTCAGGTGTCAAATGACCAAAATCATTTATTTACACATAGGCTCCAAGTGGCACTTCTGGTAGCATTGAAAACATTCGAAATAATACAAATTAATCAACCACTGACAGCCTTTCCCCTTACATTTTCGAGAGACTTTTTTTTGTAAGCCAGCACCTGATTAATGGAGGTATTATAGACAATAAAGTAAACAAAGGTAATTGGCAAAAGGATTATGGCATATGCATTGTCAACTTAAATTTACTAATCTACTCACTGAAACATTTCACGCTTCTCTGATGTAGATTCAACAATTAATCCAAGGTATGGAATTTTCCCCTTTCAAGAGGTTTTAAACACACCTCAATGTGTGTTTTAAGTTTTGTCTTGGAACTTTTCTATTTTCAAGGTTTTACTTTTATTAAATACGCATCAATGTGTGACTTTGTACCTTTCCAATTTCTGGGGTTTTATACACACCTAAATGTGTGTACATAACTTTCCCCTTTCAAAATGTTTTTTTTATTAAACACACCTAAATATGCATATGTTATCTTTTCCCTTTTAAAATAAATATGTATATATGTGAATTTAACCTTCTTTTTAAAGCTCATTATATTCACCAAACAATTTGTATAAAATACCCAAATAAATTGTTATTTGTAGATAAACAAATTTCTATCTTCATACTCGTTTTAAACATTGTGTTGTACACTGGGTTAAGATTGCTTTATTCCGGACAGTACCCGGAATAATTAATAATTTCTGCTACTATGAGCTTGTCACAAGAACCAAACACATTCTGTACCCCATAAGTCAACTAGTTCTATAACCTGTTCCTGAGAAAGTCAATATAACCCCAACAATCCCAGTCTCATTAAATGGAAAACTCAAGAAACTTTTAATTTAAATTTTTAATGTCAAACAGACTTTCTTCACAAAGTCAGATCTTAGGACTCTCTCTGGAATAAAAACACAATTGTAGCAATGCTAAAAAAACTTTTTTTTTTAGATGTTGGATCGATTTTTAATGTCTTTGTAAAACAGTGGACACATAAACTCGTTAAGTACCGACAAAAATAAATGACTATTATGATATGATACCACTACTAAATTATAACTTTTATTCCTGTGACTTTACCTGCCACATAGACTGAGCGAGAAAATTATTGATCTAAATTTGTTTTGGAGAAACATTGTTTATAATCACAGACAGAGTGAAAATTCAGGTTCATAAAAATATTGGTGGATCAGAAAAGTGCTAAACGATCTTAATATTCAGGTATCGGACAGCTTTGCTAAACTGTTACTAAAATAAATTGATCCACTCGTAAAGGAAACATTTTCCATGGAATATTTTTTTGTAAATTAGTATTCATTCCTCTTCTTCTTCAGGAAGGCCTAAAAATAATTAGTGATTAGTAGACATTCCTCAACAAATCGTGATATTTGCTAGAATCGAAAATTACCGATTTTTTTTTTTATAGATTCAAGAAACATTGATTTTGTTCATTGATAAAGTGTAAAATCAAAATCGATCCCTAACTTTTTTTTTTTTTTTTTTTTTTTTTTTTTTTTTTTACACGATTATCTTTTTTTTTTTATTTACAAAAATAAATGTCATGTCTTGAAAATGTGCTTGTCATTGATATCTGGATATTTTTTTTTTTTTAATACTTTTTTTGTTAATTTATTTTTTTAATGACATCTTTTTGTAAAAAAAATAAAAATTTGAAGAAATCCATTTTTGACCAAACAACTGGTTGTTTTAAGAGATTTTCTTACTTTTTATTTTTTTTTAAATTTGGGACCTCCAAAAATTTGCTGCAAAAAAAAAGATACATATGGAAAAATGTCCAAAGAAACAGAAGTAACATTTTTTTAACGTCAAAATCTTTGAGTTAAGAACTTAAGAGGAAAGCGAAAGATCAAAGGACCTTTTTTTCTTTAGAACTTTGGAAATTTTGGTTTAAAATACAGGACATTTGAGCACTAATTTTTACATTATTATTTGGACTATATTGTCTTTCTTTGTCGCCATGTTTTATCACAACGTTTCGGCAGTTGAAAGTTAATCCGAAAAAAAAAAAAAAGAAAGATTAATTTAAATCCTTAAATAAAGAATTTGGAAATTTTTCAAGTTAAAAAAAAACCATAAAACCTCGGATTCGCTGAGCAAATCTTATGGACGTCAATAAAATAAAACTTAAAAATAAATCTAATATATGTCCAAGATGTTTGTTTCGTAGAAAATAGGGAAATTAAACGTTAATTAACTAGATTTTTTAAGAAATTATAGTAGAGTACTTACATTTTGCCAAAAATATAACGAAAAATACAATAGCCCTTACAAGGTTCCTGCTTGCCACCACGTTCAAATGTCAAAAAATTGCTCCTTTGCGTTGCGTTAAATTCCCGCCAAAAATTAATCAAATATGGAAAACCACAATTAGCAAAATCAAGAAACATTAGGACCAAACATGTGTTGTTACGTTACATAATCCAGTATTTTAAATTTTCATTTTGAGTTTCCATAGAATAAATAATCAAACAGTTGCAAAATATTTTTAAAAAAATAAAATTAATTTAAAATTTTAACACTCGAAAGTGATATTAAACTTTATATTTTTTTTATTCTTAAAACACATCTTTATTATGTGTCAATTTCATCAGGCAGAGAAGAAATTAACTTCCACAACAGTAACAACAAGAACAAGGTTCTGCTTTCTAAGTTACCCATTTCTGCCTAAGCTGAAGCAACACAACTTTTCGCAGAAATCAGTTTTCTTAAGATTTCAAACCATATTTTGAATGTGTTCACACTCAATATATATTTTCTAATGATATAACATCTTCAGCTTTCAAAAAATTAAATTTAAAAAAAATTAGGAACATGCAAAATTCAGTTGTATAAATTAGCCACTAGTTAAGTGAAGTGGGGGATAACTAATCTGAAAAAATGTTTAAACAAAACTTTTAAAAAAATCAAAAGATTCAATATAAAGTTGTAGAATCACACCGTCACCATTACATACACACAGTACATAAAAATCATGCGACAAGCATTCATTGGTTAATCTACTCAAAACTAGCTCGCTGATTGGTCAATTCCGACCAATCAGATATCCTGCACGTGAGGAATGAAATTTCTCGCTAACTAAGGTTGAGCCAATCACGTGATACATCATCTTATATAAACAAACACGAGTGGTTCTCTCTCTCTCTTTTTTGTTACTCTTGCATCTCATTCCTTGCTGCCAAAATGTAACCTTCAAGAACTCTCGTCTTGACCATGCGGTCAGACGTTAAAGAACATTACCATTTCACGCAAGTACGAACTCTAAAATCTCTTCTGAACTCTTGCCAATTTTACCAATTCACATTTCCTATCATGCTAAAGGAACTTTATTCTTCTAAACTACAGTTTAATAATTACTTCATCTTTATGAGCTCAAGTACAAATATTTCCAAATCTAAGAGACATAACTCTATCAAACCTTCAGCTTATATGCATGTACACCAAACACTAATAAATTCAATTATGTTTTGAATCATTACATTCTGTTTTGTATTTTATACTCTGTGCTATTTTACGTCAAATATAAATTGCATTGTGCACACCACATTGGATAGTAACCTCCAGCTTCTTTGCTTTCCTTAATTACGCCTTTCCTAGTCAAAAGATAAATATATGTAGTACACACCCTTACATAATGGTGACAATCCACTACAAAGTTTATTCATTTATAAATAAATGATGAAATTTGATAATTCTATAGCGGTTCCTATGTTTTTCCTCGCCCACATTTTATTCACCTGCGATTGGCTAATAAATCACTATTAACTTTATATAGGACAATTTATCCATCGCAGTCGTTTCTTTGAATCCTTTGGTTTTGAGCTTGCTTGCCTGTTCTGTTAGTACAAGTGTAGTGATTGGTTAATTTTTAACCAATCACATATTTTTAATGCAAGATTAAGTTTTCCCACATTTCCGTGAGTGCCTACCCTTTTTTCTTAAAAGGGGCAACTTTTCACAAGTCATAAAATCCCGTAAGATTCCAGCCGTCAACACAAATCCACGATCTTGCTCAGTGCACACACAGACACAGAATATCTTAACTCTAAACCTACATTTCTCTCTGTGACTTTTGCTAAGTTCAATCAACCAGAACTCTATTGATTCAAACCATTCTATAAAACAACACATTTTTGATTAATTGTATTCTTGTGTTATTTATTCTTAATATGCAAACTTTGCTCTAATATTGATTTCTGAACATTTTTCTCTCAAGAGAACTTTCTTCGAACAATCAATTACAAATCAATCTACAGTTAAAGGGGAACAACTTCTTTCCCTTAATCTATACATTGAACACAATTTTATTGCATATTTGTTCTTGTAATTTCAATATATATTTATTGATTAACAATTTGGAGTTATTGTTGTTTACTTGAATCGTGTCCATTGGAAATATCGTTAATATAAATAGTATTGGTCCATCTACCACGACCCATTACAATTCCATGATGTTTGATAAATTTTACAAAATATTTTTTCATGTGTCAAAGCACACATAATTTTGGAGGTACTCAGTAAATAAAAAAAATTTTTAAAAGGTACAGAAAACTCTTTAAAAACTCAGGGGGCAATTTGACACTGTACCAATATTATAAACTGGCCCCCCTTCTAAAATGATCATTGAAAAAATTGAATATGTTTTGATTCTGAACAAATGTCATGCCCTGAAGAATATCTAATCTACAAAAATTATTTCCCAAAAATGTTTTCCCTATTTTTATGAGGTTTACAGCTACATCATGTAGATCACCGAAAGTAACCAATGTCGAGTTTGGTCAGTACTTAGATGTGTGCGAGTCTATTACGCACGAACATACATACATACATACAAATACAAATCACATACAACGTCAAGCATTCATTGGTTAATTAATCACCACTACGTTATTATAGACAATTTACAAATCACAGTAATGTGACAATTTTGTAATCGCTCTATTTTTATGTAGTCAGTTTTGTGCACTTTTGGGAGAAACGGATCACAGAAGCTTTCTTAAGTCTCCCCAAAGCACGCTCACTGATTGGTCTATGCCAACCAATCAGATTGTCTGCACGGGAAGAATAATTTTTCCTGTGCAGCAATCTGGAGCCTATAGTAACTTATTTAAGCAAGAATTTTTCTTAGCTAATTAGTGAGAATTCAGCTGTCAAATGAGTCCACGATAGTTGAAACCATGCACCAACCTTCTCACTCACACACCCCACTCACATGCTGAACATACCTTGTATATACTCACATAATCTTTTCTAACACAACAAATCTTTTAAGAACAATCATTATAAGAGACTCTCATGAACATTATTCCAGTGAACTTTGAAATACTAAAATAACAGTCAAAGAGAGACAACTCTTGTTTATTTCAACCTTTTCTTACTTAAATGCATGTTTTCTTTCACATTGTTGTTTGATATTGTACATCTTGTTAAATACATATTTTATGTGTAACAATGTCTTTTGCTTATCCTTTTCTGTGTCAGACCTGTTTCCTAATCTAAAGTTAAATTAATGTGGTGATGTCCGCCACATATGGGTTGTTTTTAGCTTTGATGTGCAGGTAGTGTAACAGATCATGGCTCAGAATTGTTAATCAGAAAACCATTAATAGTAAGACTTGTTTTGCTAAACCATTATTATCTCAAAAAAAAAGAAGGAAATTCTTCCAAGTTAAAAATATTTTCTGGCTTTAAATAACCTGCAAGGGTTGATAAGCTATAGAAAATGAATCAATCAAATACTGATTAGCTACACAGGCATGTCTTTTCATGGCCACAAAGTGAGGATTCAGTTTATATACTGATTGTAATATAGAATTGATCCTCCAATTTATATCCACATATTGTGCAAGTATCCTTGGGCCATCAAGAGACATGAATGCACAAGCATGTCACATCTGCCCCAACCAACATGAATCAAATCAGCGCAAGATCTTGTGGAAGGTCTACAACCAACAAAGGACCTTCACAGGTTGAAAAGAAGGAAAGAAAATATGTTGTGAAATATACCATAGAAGACAAATTAATCAATCAACCAATGAAATATGGATTAGCTACACAGGCATGTCTTTAAGATTTATTTACATTCTCTGGAATATAAATGTATAGAAACTAGAGTGGCCACAATCTGAGGGATCAGTTTATATATTGATTTTAATGGAGAATTGATCCCCCATTTTATATCCACATTATAATTTCTTGTTTGTTGGTAAGACATAGAAAACGAATTAATCAATCAATGAAATACTGATTAACTATACAGCCATGTCACTTAGATTTATTTACATTCTCTGGAATATAAATGTATAGAAACTATTGTGGCCACAAAGTGAGAGATCAGTTTATATATCAAATTTAATATAAAATTAATCCCCCACTTTATATCAACATTCCAGTCAAGTTTGTTATATTCACTTACACGCAGATAACATTGAGAAAAATATGAATCCACCACTTCTCCCCCAGCAATGGATTAATTAGTAATACTCGTATCACTAAAAGTATGAATCCATCTCTTCTCCCCCAGCTATGGATTAATTAGTAATACTCATATCACTAAAAGTATGAATCCACCACTTCTCCCCCAGCTATGGATTAATTAGTAATACTCGTATCACTAAAAGTATGAATCCATCTCTTCTCCCCCAGCTATGGATTAATTAGTAATACTCGTATCACTAAAAGTATGAATCCATCTCTTCTTCCCCCAGCTATGGATTAATTAGTAATACTCGTATCACTAAAAGTATGAATCCATCTCTTCTCCCACCAGCTATGGATTGATTAGTATATCACTAGACCATTATTATCTCCCACCCCAAGAAAAAATTCTTCCAATCTAAAAATATTTTCTGGCTTTAAATTTATCTGCAAAAGGTTGTAACCATAGGAAACGAATCAATCATTCAGTTTCCCTTTTACTATAAGTGGCTCTTGGGCCTTGTATTCGGTGAACATTTATTTTTAAAAAAATGTGAATAATTAATCCTAATCTGTGAGCAAATATTACAGCCCAGATTTGATTTTCTACGATTACTGAATATCAACATTGAAAGGGAGACTTCAGATTAAGGCTGTAGGGTTGATAAGCCATAGATAACGAATCAATCAATCAATGAAATACTGATTAGCTACACAGGCATGTCTTTTAGATTTATTTACATTCTCTGGAATATAATTGTATAGAAACTACCGTGGCCACAAAGTGAGGGATCTGTTTATATATTGATTGAAATATAAAATTGATCCCCCACTTTATATCAGCATTATAATTTCTTCTTTGTTTATCAATACCTTCTTTGATTAGGTACAAACCCACCGCTTCTCCTCCAAGCTATGGGTTAATTAGTAAGACTTTATTTACTAAATCATTATTATCTTAGAAAAAATAATTCTTCCAATCTAAAAATATTTTCTGGCTTTAAATAACCTGCAAAGGGCCGATAAGTTGTAGAAAAAAAATCAATAAATCAACCTATTTTTACGAGTGGTCCCAGCTACGTAAGTAGTGCTGCTATATTTAAGTACAAAATGTCCTGGCAATTCACTTATGACAATAACAATAACAAAAAGAAAAAAAAGAATTGGTGGAGAGCTATGACTACCTTCAGCTCGAAGGGACATGGCACATAAAAAGATTCTTCAGAGTCTGTCTATATTTCTGAGATGAGGTATTATGTACAGTATTTACATTATGCGGACTATTGTCCTCATGCCATATTTGTCACGTTTCAGCCGTTGTAAGCTCCGGCCTTCTTCAGGTGGTTGGAATTTCGAACTGAACCCTTTATTTCGATCCCTGGGGTAGACTGTTCTAGTTCCACGTGCCATGTTTGATGGATGTCAGTTATCAGTTATCTCCTGCTAATTTTTCCTCTGAAAGTTCTCCACTGCCTTAACCGGGTATTGAACTCACACTCTTTGGGTTTGTCCCTGGATCTAACTAACGCCTTTATCCACTGTGCCATGTGTCCTTGAGGAAAAGATTCTTCTCCCCCCAGCTATGGGTTAATTAGTAAGACATGTATCACTAAGTCATTATTATCTCAAAAAAAAATCTTGTAATCTAAAAATATTGTTAACAATAGAAGGAAATAAAATTAAAAAATACCCCTTCATTAATGAACACTTGAAGGTCAGTTGAAAGCTTCAACTGATTGTGGGAAAATTAAATAAAAGCAATAGATAAAATAATAATTATAATAATAATGAATTAAAAAAAAATACATTTTCCCATGATGCTAGTAATAAAGGAACTGGAAAGGATTTTTGCTCATCTGTGCAATTTTATGACTCCCCACCCAATTCCAGAATGGATAGAACTGCACTCTCTTCCCACTTTCCAATGCATAGTATTCGGACATGCTTTTCTTTGGTTGTTCCAACTCAGCTCACGTATGACGATAAACTACATCTGGGATCAAGGCCTCTGATTGGGAGATTTTGAAGAACATGGAACCATGTTGTTGTTCCCAGGTTCACACTAACCTGGTGTGGTAGCACCTGTTAGGGTCCCAGCAATAGGCAAATAGTTAACCCCCCAAATTGGGGTCAAAACACTATGAAAGTATTAAGGAGTGAGGACAATAAAAGGCTAGTATTTAGGAGGACAGAAGATAACGATTGATGTGGCGTCTAAAATTTTTGAAGATCAAACTTCACTGAAAAGCAAAACGACGAAAGAGAGTTCTGTGGGTGAATAGGTTTTTATTATACATGTCGGTGGTCACCAAAATGTGGGGGGGGGACTCACTCTCATCATAGCTGCAGAAATTAGCTTTGTGTTCATGGAGATTAAAGCATACTTGACAGAAAATAAGACGTGCAGAAATAACAGGAGAGCATCGTAAATTGTATATTACTTTCATACAATTTATTTATATTTTTTGTGTACTGTATGTTTTTATTTATTATTTAATTTATTATTAATGACTAAAGAGCATGGGCTAACTTGTGGGATAGAAATAGGCTTTGTTTATTTTTATTTTTTTTTAATAGGTTATTATATTCTGAACTTAATAGTTTATTAATGATATTTGGTAGTTTGGATTTTAATTATTTTTATTACAAACTAGCAGTAGAGCCCGACGTTGCCTGGGGAAGTAACAGTAAGAGATAGATCAAGTATCGACCATCATAAAGACTGAAAAATAAAATTGACAAAGATTATTGTTTAAGGTTGACGGACACACATGTCTTAATTAGTTTTTGTTTTTGTTTTTTTTTTACGAATTGGTCAAACCTAAACTCAAACAAAAACATTGTTTTCAATCATTATGAGTCTACCGATTGAATAGAATTTTATTATAAACAATTGTCTGGTAAATGGAATTTTTAAAGCATTCTGAATGTAAAAATAAAGAAAAAAGTGTGCAAGACATTAAGAAACACTACCTGCCAAAAAAAAAGTGAAGTTTTGTTGAAATCGGTTGAAAAATGTAGGAAATCCGATCCCATATTTAAACGAACACACACACACACAAACAACCTGGGTTTTATAATAAGTATAACTCGATAACTCGATATTAATAAGTATAACTCAATATGAATTGTCCCCCTTTAATCCCCCTTAATCGTGTTTTCAAATTGATTTTGTGCAAAAACAATTGTGTTTTTCCAATCTTTGGCGCTGTCAGAACCACCGCAAGGTAATTTTACATAGTCCTGTGAAGTTTTGTTGGAATCAGTTGAAAAATGTAGGAAATCCGATCCAATATATAAACATACAGACACACACACACACACAATCTGCATTTTATAATAAGTAAGATTACAATCTAATAAGCCTTGTGAGAGGTAAAAAAGGGGAACACTGTTGGTAATTAAGTTTCTATTTTCTACAATGATATAACATCTAGTATCGATGTACTAAATTACTTATCAGAACTGTTGAATAAGAAAATCTGAAATCCGCAAATAATCAGTTAGCATTTAACTTGAATGAATTGTTTGCTTTGGATTTTCGACCATAGGTGAGGGTGTGTTCGTTAAGTTCATTATTTCAAATTAATTACTCCAGGTACATTTTTCTCCTAAGGCTAAAATTAAAGCATAAATTATTTAAAATACTCACGTGATAACTTCTTTTATTTATTATTATCGTATTTTTTTATTTTTTATGTATATAGTACTGTATATATACTTTTATGTATATAGTACTGTATTTTGTATGTATTGGTGTGTATATTTTTTAGGTTACAATTGTTTTATGGTACATGTAATAAAAAGGGAGAAATTTACTCTGTAGTATTACAAGCCATATGACAGGGAGAAGTTGGACACATGGTACCCATACCAAGGTTCGTGATGAAAAGATTGAATTTAATGTCTTTTGGCGGGATGTCTGTATTTCCGTCAGGAACAGTTTTCGTTGCATGCTCAGAGTATTTTTATTATTTTTATATTAAATTTATTTTATACCACATTTTTATGTTATTGTTTTATTTTAATTATAATTTTCATTATTATTTTATTTTTATTTATTTATTATTATTATTTCTTCTTCTTCTTCTTCTTTTAGCATGGACTTAATGATTACATCTGACCATTTCAATTGGTAAAATAATGAGATCTTGTTGCCAACTTTTCAGGGCAGCATTAACTCCTCAAGGCATTTTGTAGATCATATAATGTATTCTTAGTAATTATACTATAAAAATGTATTTTTATTTTTTTAAATTTTTTTTTTAGTGTTGCATTGATTGTCATTTTACTATAAAAAGGTATTGTTGGTCATTTTATTATAAAAATGTACTCTTGATTTTTGTTTGGAGGTTCACTATTTGCCCATAGCCAGGACCCTAACAGGTGCTGACACTCTGGATTATGGTGGACCTGGGAACAACAGCAATTAACAGGTGGTTCCACACTTCCCTGTTGCTTCTATGTTCTGTCCATCAAAGTCTCAGCAATCATCATGAGAACCACTCCTCTCTCATTCCAGGTCTCTTTTTCATCTGTGTGGGAGAGGCTGAGCAGTCACTGTCATATATAAGATTAGATATTACCTAGTAGATCAGCGCACATTTTTTCATTTCTAAGAAAATTTTCATATTTCTTAATACTTTGCTCAATTTCTGAAAGGCACCTTTCATTATTCTTACATGCCTTCAGATTTCATCTGTATCTTCCTGATTCTATGTAGTCAATACTTTTATTAAAACGTCCTTATTGTTCACATGTTCTGTCAATACTATTCTCAGCATCAGTAGAACCATATCTCTATCGTTTTATGTTTCTACTTATCTTGAATACCTATGTATTGACAGTCTTCTTCTATGTAACATATCCATTCTGAATATGGGTGATCATGACTCGCTACAACTTTCAACATTTACTGCCATAGAGGAGGAGGACAGATATTACAAAACAGTTTGGTACCCTTTCTTTAATTCTTTTTGCATGTCAGGATTGTTTCCAATAACTTTTATCTCACCACCCACAGGATTTTTACAATGGCCTCTTCTGAACCGTACCACACTGTTTGAGAATCTTACTGCATTATTACAACCAATGCCAAAGGAATCACTACAGTGAATTCCTTTACCAAATCAACTAATAAAATCAATGCCTTTACCAGTGCCAGTTAAATTTTCAGCTGATTTTCCCATTTCCTCAGTTTTGTTTCATCAGGCTCAAAATGTCAGGCACCTAAAGTTCCATCTGCTACAACATACTTTGTGGGCAAGGAACAA
The DNA here is from genome assembly GCA_963932145.1 of Acanthosepion lycidas. NCBI lineage: Eukaryota > Metazoa > Mollusca > Cephalopoda > Sepiida > Sepiidae > Acanthosepion > Acanthosepion lycidas. The sequence goes on from OZ010615.1 coordinate 3,526,436, forward strand.
AAGTTGCCATAGAAACTGCTGCAGCCAATATGATTGATAGCATTTACTTAATTTTTAGTATGTTGGGGCAAGTTTGGCTGGCCTCAGGTAGAAGTGTAAATGCCAAATGATTGATGGTCTATTCACTGTTCTGTGATAGGCCATAGTGAAAGTCTATTGCCAAAAACAGTTGCAGGAAATTGAACAGAATTATGGAAAATTGGTTATTCCAAATGTATGGGTGAATATTGATGTTGGAGATCAAAAATTTTGAATTAGGGTGTCTCCTGTGTTTCTTAAGTCAGATTGATGTAGGCGAGTCATAAAATTTATATTGAACTCCTTAAATCATACTGATTCTCAATTTTATTTCCCACTATATATATATATATATATGTATATATATGTATATATATATATATATATATATGAAGAAAAATATACGGAAAAACAAACAAAAATCCTAATATGCAATTATGCTGTAGATTTTCATCATACTGTCGGATCTATATCCATATATTTGCTTATATATATATATATATATATATATATATATACATTAAGAAATGGACAAAGTCCGACAATTTATTTATTAAAGACATTTTTTATGTTTAACGTTCTTTTTATAGATACAAGCATTTAACATTTACCGGCCTGAATGTCCGAGAAATTTTCATAGAAAATATTCGTCCTTTGACAGGATTCGAACCTGCATCATATACGGAACCACCATTTAGCCGGGCGTGCCTAATCGATTCGGCCACAAAGGATCGTTCGGTTTGCAAGGTCGAATTTACTGCTTATAAACTTCAATCTTCCATGAATCTCGTACATTCATAACTGCTCATGGTGTATCAAATGTAAACAAATGACGTCATACATTAAGAAATGGACAAAGTCCGACAATTTATTTATTAAAGACATTTTTTTATGTTTTATTTTTTTATCGATAAAAAGAACGTTAAACATAAAAAATGTCTTTAATAAATAAATTGTCGGACTTTGTCCATTTCTTTGTCCAGGCTGTTTTATGCTTGATGTAATCGATAGCCCAATTCAAATGTATATTGTTAAATATAACAGACAATGAATGTCTATAATGTTTGTTCTATGCTTCATATAGTTGCTTTAATTTTGAGAGAAAATAAAGACGAAAATTGTCCAACATTTGGATATTTTTTATTACGCTGTTCCTTGATCTAAGCTTTCGGCTCACATGAGCCTTCATCAGAATGGTTATATGGACATTTCAACAAAGATATTCACCATCAAAGATGATATCCTGTTATGTTTATATAGAAATTTGCTATGCAACAATAACTTCTATGTTCTTCAGATGTAAGGAGGGATGTGGTCACCGAAATTGTCTGACAACCATGACTGGATTCTTTTGCTTCTGTGGCATGGTGCAGAGTCCTGTTGCCAGATATAGAGCCTTTCTGCAGCCACCCTCTTGATCCAGGGAAGCACTGCCTCTTCAATGCATTTGATGTAGGCTTCCATGTTGTATCTGAGGCCCTGTAGAAAGGTAAATGGAGGCATAATATCACCATCACTAGTAATCACCCCAAACACCTTCATAATCACCATTAGACTCATCCAACTCTGAATCCAATTTTGAATCCTCTGCACTATCCTCAGATTGATGACCAAACACTCTGAAATACTTGTATTGAAGCTTCTGGTGCAAATGCCAAGCAGTACAGCATGCTGTTTCCAAATTCTTGGCATAGTGAATTGTGCCATGGTGCTTTTTTTTCTCACAGATGGTGCCTAACTGACCTTACCATACTGTGCTGTCTGCAAAATCAAAAACAATGCGTATGTGCAAAATTGAATATATAAAATGGAGACAATTTACATATTGCACCCTGTATATATAGAATTAATATAAGTATATATAGAATTAATATAAGTATATATAGAATTAATATAAGTATATATAGAATTAATATAAGTATATATAGAATATATATATAATTAAATATATATAGAATTAATATAAGTATATATAGAATATATATATAATTAAATATATAATTAATATAAGTATATATAGAATTAATATAAGTAAGTATATATAGAATATATATATAATTAAATATATATATAATATAAGTATATATATAATTAATATAAGTAAGTATATATAGAATATATATATAATTAAATATATATATAAGTAGATATATAATTAATATAAGTAAGTATATATAGAATATATATATAATTAAATATATAATTAATATAAGTATATATAGAATTAATATAAGTAAAAGTTTGTCAGCTGATTGATATTATTTTCAGCACCCCAACTTCAGAGTTTCATAGACGGACATGTCTGTCTATTCTTCAGTGGGGATCAGCAGTTGACTGCTTATATTTCTCAATTTGTCATCCTTATGTACTTATCATTGGTGTTAACTTTTTTCTCGTTTGTGTGTGTGTTTGCACATGTGTGACCATGCACTTGTCTGTGTGGATGTGTGTTTGTGGATGTCAGATGTGCATACCTGTAAGGTGTCATGATTATTTGTCCTCTTTGTTTTTTTCAAAAATTTAAACTCCTTAGTTTTCTCTTTTTTCTTTTTCTCTTTCCTTTCAATTGTAGCCATTTGTAGGTATCTGTATCCATTTTTTTTTTTTTTTTTGCTAGTCAAGTTATTGCTTTAAATTTTTAACTTTTGAGTGATTGATGTCAACACCCGGAGGTGACAGTCTCATGAATGTCAATTGACATCTTCTGATGCCTTGATTCCTGTTCTTCTTTTTAACCTTTCCTCCATCCCCCACCCACCCTATATGATACCCAGTCTTTTCCCTTACTTTCACTCTCTGTAGACCCTTGTGTACTAGTGGCACTCCCACCTTGCTTGGGGTGAAATAGTTAAAAAAATACAAAAAATGCAATTGTCAGCCTGGCGTCTAGCATGAAACAGCAAGTACATATATATATATATATATATATATATATATAAATCTTCACAAATATTCTTAAAGGCCTTTGTGGTTGCTTGGAAATCTTCCGTGTAAACATAAAGAGACTATCATTATTGTTTTGTCCTTGTATTGTTTAATATATTTTAATGTAATTGTCATCTTTGATAATAGCTTATGTAAGCTGTAAGCTTGAAATCTCCACAAATATTCTTAAATGCCTATAATTTATAACAGAAGCCATTGGTTTATACCAATGGCTTCCCATACTTAATACTTCTTGTTTTAACTCACGTGTGGCCATGCGAGACGTCATGAGCTGCAGTGTGATTTTCGCTTCCGGCATCTCATATGCACAAATTTGTCATTGCTTGAAAATCTTCCATGTAAACATAAACAGACTATCATATATATATATATCACTGGACAAATATAACAAATATGGCGCCAGTTTGTTTACATTGCGTAGATCAGTACGAAAATTTCAGTGATTGCACAGGTCAGTGTTGCCAACATTGTGTGAAAATCTTCTGTGAATTGATTGGACAGTTTTTGAAATATTAGAAAAAAAGTTATCTCAATAATAATTTGGCACGCAGTATATATATATATATATATATATATATATGTGTGTGCATGTCATGAGAGCCTGGCTCAGTGGTTAGAACATTCACCTTCATAAGACGTTTGGCACATGAAAGAGGATTTTCAGCTATGACAGTCCAAAGTGCAATAAAAGAAACTTGTACATGAAACAAGGGAGGCACTTTGTTATTCCAGGACAGAAGGTTAGGGAGGGAGAAGATCATCTTGAATAAGTTGGAAAATGATCCCAAAATATATATATATATATATATATATATATATAAACTATTTTCAATCCTTCATGAGCTTCTGATTCTTAAACATGATTAATTAATTATGAACATTTCATTTTCATTTATGATCAATTTGATTATGATTCTTCTATTAATGATTAATTGTACATTCTTATTGCTCAAAGTACAGTCCAATAGTGTTATAAAAATCTGGAGAATTTCAGTAAGATATCTTTAATCATTTCTAAGATACAACGATTACGAGCTTAATCTAACAACTGAATAATTTTGCTGTTACACCCAGTATATGTGTTCATATTTTTTTCCTCATATTCTCTAACACACTGTAACCCATTGTGTCTTTATTGCCTTGTTTGACATGAAATGATTAAAACAAATTATTAAACAATAGAGATAAAAATATAGACTGTAATTATTTATATCATTTTTTTATTTTTATGAAAATACGAAATTTAAAACTGAATCATTATCTAAACAAACCGGAAAGCCAATGACATGTTGCCACCCTCTCAATTCCTTTTAACAGTTGAATGAATCAAAGTAAGTGAACATTTTGTTTATAATAATTACAATTGTTTTTATCAGCCTAACAGAATTGTAATTAGAATTTGTTATCTTTCCTAATTGTATGGTGCACAAAGGAAAATTTTGTGCAAACCTATCTGTGCTATTATTATTTTCTTTGTAATGTAAATTTCTTTAAACTTTCACATTGGAGTAAGAGTTTTCTATTGTATGTGACATTCATCATACTCAGGATAAGAGATTTGATGTTCTCACTTTTCCTTGTTTCCCAAAAATCATTTTAGCATCAGTATGTGAAAATGGTAGCAACACAATAAAGCTTGCACCCAACAATGGCATTGTGGGGTGTGATTTAAACTCAAAGCACTCTGGCAGTCTTTCTTGTTCTTCTTCTTTTCGGCAGTAAGCATTTCCAATTTCGTCGGGTATATCAAAGTCAAGTTAGCATTAAAAGCTCAACAAACATGGATATTTTCGAGAGGAAGTAGATCCGTTTTTTTCAGGTATGTCTTATACATTCTTTTCACAGATTTTCATATTTCTCTAATTTATGTTCACAAATTTAGTTGATCCAAGAAACTGTTATTAAACAATCAGCTCATCTAATTTAAGGTAGTGAGAACAAAAAAGATATCCAGTGCTGTGCTTAAATTCATATGGTCAAGGTAGTAAAGATGCAAGCTGATCAGAACAATTACCATGAAAGTATTTACAGAAAAGGCACAGGGAAGCAACATTATGACAGTGGGAAAGTGACTAAAGCCGAGATGCCAGGTCAGAATCAATAACATTGCAGATCTTTCTTTTTATTTTATCAAGAATCTCCAAATACATACCAGGAGCACCAGACCAAATGTGACATCAATATTCAAAGATTTTGTTCTTTTTTCCTCTTTGGTCAAGTTGATACCACTTATAAAACTCAGCTTGAAAAAAAAAAATCCTTCCACTGGCCATAAAAAAAGACTTGGAATCAAGATAAGACTGCACTTTCCTTTTCTACATGGGTGCCCCAACCATAATGTAATATTTGCAATATTTATAATGGAAGAGTGTTTGATATCAAATTGTCAAATAATAACACCTTGATGCCAATCTAGTACTGCATTTAAATCCCTAAAATCTACATACCATAGAGAAAAGCTCATCAGAACAATTACCATAAAAGTATTTATAGAAAAGGAACAAGGAATCTACATTATGACAGTGGGAAAGTGACTGAAGCTGAGATGCCAAATTAGAACCAATAACATTGCAGATTCTTCTTTGGATTTTATCAAGAATCTCTAAATGTCTACCAGAAGCACCAAACCAGATATGATAGTAATTTTAAATGTATGGATGAATGGTAGATATATAAATATATAAGATAGATTTTGATGAGAACACAGTGAACTAACTTTCCTAGAAGCAGGCCTAGCAATTTATTCACTGTAATCTTTTCACTTCATGTAAGCAGGAAATGTTTGCCCAAGAAGGTGCAATGAGTCGATCTGCTGGAGGTTAGCATCAGCCATGCTGATGGAAGGCAAAAATGTTTTCTCAGGTGATTAAAAGAGCAGTTTCATTTTGAAGATGAAATTTTGTTTTTGTTGGAGTAGTTAGCACCCCTTCAGCAGTTTACCAGATGGCCTAGCTCATGGCCTTAAATAGTCTATGATTAAGACCTTCAGCAGTTGATTAATAAGTTGATACTAAGCTGATTAGTATTTGGACTGATCTTACATCATTTGGCTATACAGCATTTGACCCTCCTGTATTCCTTGTAAGTTGTCTTGTTAATTGTTTTGTAACTTATTGTTCTGTGTTTTTTGTATGTATCCATTAGCCATCTGGGAGGCACAGTGGAGTAATAAATAATGACTTGGATTGAGGAATCGGAGAGCCAAATTTGAATTCCAGTCGAATCCATTACATTCACTTACATGCTAATACCCTTGGGAAAGTTATGAATTCTCTTTTATCTCCCTCGCAGCTATGGGTAAATAGCAGGACAGAACAGGTTCTACAGCTCTGGGTGGAAACTGCTCTACCACATAAAGAAATGGCAACCTAGTGTGGGAAAAAAAATCTGCCTCGTCAGTCATGCATCTTTTGATACATGATCACCTAAGCATGTATCATGTATGGCACATAACTCACTGATCCATTAGCACTGGATACTGGTGCTGAATAAATATATTAAGCATACATTCTTCTCTGTGTATCATTCACCTCAACGATACAACAGTTTTTATTTTGTTTTTTGGCATAAATTTTATAAACATAAAGAAGCATCTACAACTAAAATAGATAACACGTATAACTAGAATGGGAAAATAATGATATTATGAAGATGTTGACTTTCCACACAACTTTAAACAAAAGATTAGGAAGGAAACTGCAATCAATACTAAAAAGATTGATAGCAGCTAGTTGAGTTGAGGAACCTATTTCCTGAAAAATTACTTTAAGAGAAATAGTTTATAAATTTCAACCCACAGTAATACTAATAGTTTGGTTAATGACTGCTAATTGCTTCCTATATGGAAAATCTTACCATTAAACTGCTTGCTAAACTGGTTGAGTAAAAAGAAATGTGTAGTCTTTCCTTTTCCTTTCTCACTCAATTTCATGAACACATATAAGGGTTCAGTGTTTCATATTTAGTCACTATAAGATGTTGACACATCTTCAAACAAAAGGTTTGGAAGGAAACCTCCATCAATACTAGAACAAGTGATAACAATGGGCCTGAGAAACCTATTTTCCTCAAAAACCATTTTGAGAGAAAGATTTTATAAATTTCATTACCATCAGTAATGCTAACTGTTTGGCTGAATGATTGCTGAATGTTTTCTTATAAGGGAGACCAAACAGTAAATGTGAGCACAGTCAGATAGGTTCTAATCTCACCATTGCTATTAGCATTAACCCTTTCATCTTTTTTATCTTGAGTCAATTTCAGACTGGTGATGATGCACAGATTCATATTTTTAACATATCTTTTTTTTTTTAAGCATTTCACCCAAGGCAAAGTGGGAGTGCCACAAGTACGCAGTGGTTACAAAGAGTGAAAGTAAGAGAAAAAACTGGGTATAGGGAGGATTGAGGACAGGATAAAAGATGAATGGGGATCAAGGCATCAGAAGATGATGATTGACATTGAATTTAAATTTTTAAAGATTGTAGTTATCAAGGAGGAAAGTAAGAGGAAGGGAGTTTCACTGTCAGGAAGTGCAAGAGAAGAAGCTGTTGATGTAAAAGAGGTGGTTATATTTAAATGTTTCAACAGTAAAAGGGTGGGACTGAGATACTTTTATAATGTCAAGGAACACTCGTTGCCACTTTTGTGATGTCAACGTAGTAGAGACTTTGTAATCGCAGATACAATTGAAGTACACATGCTGGTGCCAGATGCTTTTAAACATCACTCTCACGAATAGTACTTGCTCAATAATACTTGCTCGAATAGTAATCCGTATAGTGATTTGAATAGAGAAATGAATAGCAGCTCGTATAGTAATAGAGGACAGAATAGAAATGGAGATCTGTATAGTAATAGAGGATAGACTAAAAATGCAGATCGTTAGTCATCAGCTACTTCCTATATATATATATATATATATGGTCATTTCCTCTATGGTCATGTGGTCTACTTAATTTAATAATGGGATTGCCTGTATTTGCTCACTGGTGATCTATGTTCAAACTCAAGTCTTGCATATTAAATAAAGAATTACAGAATTCCCTGTAGGTTTCTCAGATCGATATACATCTGAGAAAGGCCAGAGGGCACAACAGCCAAAATGTTGTGTTAATGACAACAAATGATGAGGACAATAGTCCAAACATAAATAGTGTAAATAAAGTTTACAAGAGATAACAAAAACACAAAATAGTTGCCACTCTTATTTTTTGATATCACATGTGGACAACTGTATTCACAAAAATCAACATATTTATACACACTTAAAATAAATTCAAAATACTTTTTTAAATACTGGGTGTCATTGAATTGTAGTGAGCTTTTCCATTTATGATTGATAGTTTTAATTTAATAACAATATCACTTGACCACTACAAATTAATAAAAGAATTTTAAAAGATTTAAAAGTATATAAATTATTTTAATTACAATTTTAAAAAATGAAAACAGTTCTTGTAAAAATTCCTCATTCAATGAAAAAAACCTTTTTTTAAGACAATAGTGTTCATATATTTTATACAGAAAAGCAATTAAAAGCTTTTCTAGTTAAATAATGTTTTGGTTCTATCATATATTTTGTTTTATGATTCAGAGCAGATTTTCTGTAACTGGGGATTCTGGTTGATCAAAAACAAAAATTAATGATTCAAATCCTCTGAGGATTTGTACTTATAACTAATATAAAAATTAAGTGCTATAAAAAAGAATTTCTTGAAACAGATGTAAAAAAAAGATTTTCACAAAGATTTTCTAAAAAGGAAATATTTCTGCAGTAGACCAGTTGTCATCCAAGGGTATTGGATAGAAACTGGTCGAATGGATTCAATTTGAATTTGAACTTGGATCTCTGATTCTTCAAACTGAGCCGCTATCCATTACTCCAGCCGGCCTCCTTACTAATATAAGAAAGTTTAAATATCTATATAATATATCTTACTTGTTTATAAACTGATTAAAATATGATTTCAACCTTTTTTTTCTCTCTCGTGTCTTCAGTAAAGATTCTTTTCCAAGGGTTAATGTCAATTAAGTGCTATAAAAAAAATTCTTGAAACAGATGTAAAAAAAGATTTTCACAAAGATTTTCTAAAAAGGAAACATTTACAAAATAATTTCATTCATTTGTACATAAGTCCTGACAGTTTTATTAAAATTTTGCAATTATCTGATTTTTACCGAAATATCCACATACAGGGGGCTGCAAAATACGGTATAGGTATACAGTATGTATTATACTAGTCTTATAATAGTGATTCCAGGATTCATTTAATTTTTTCAAATCATTTTTAATATTTTTATTTTCATAATTTTTATTATATTACATTTATTATAAATTTAATTTTTTAATAAATAAAAATAAATGTTTTGAATGTAAAAAGAAGTGTGTGAACGACGGGGGTGGGGGGCACACAGTTCAAACATTTGAGGGATATGTTACCTTACTTATTATAAAACCCAGGTTGTGTGTGTGTGTGTGTGTGTGTGTGTGTGTGTGTGTGCGTTTATATATTGGATCGGATTTCCTACATTTTTCAACCGATTTCAACAAAACTTCACAGGACTACGTAAAATTACCTTGCGGGGGTTCTGACAGCATCAAAAATTGGAAAAACACAATTGTTTTTGCACAAAATCAATTTGAAAACACGATTAAGGGGGATTAAAGGGGGACAATTCATATTGAGTTATATTTATAAAATCCAGGTTGTTTGTGAGTGTGTGTCTGTGTTCATTTATATATGGGATCGGATTTCCTACATTTTTCAACCGATTTCAACAAAACTTCACTTTTTTTTTTGGCAGGTAGTGTTTCTTATTGTCTTGCACACTTTCCCCTTTATTTTTACATTCAGAATGCTTTAAAAATTCCATTTACAGATAATTGTTTATAATAAAATTCTATTCAATCAGTAGACTCATAGCGATTTAAAACAATGTTTTTGTTTGAGTTTGGGTTTCACCAATTCGTAAAAAAAAAATAATTAAGATATGCGTGGCCGTCAACCTTAAACAATAATCTTTGTCGATTTTATTTTTCAGTCTTTATGATGGTCGATATTTGATCTATCTCTTACTGTTACATCCCTAGGCAACGCTGGGCTCTACTGCTAGTTATTGATATGTTTGTATAATGAATACAATATGTTTTGTGCACATTTTATTTTTCATTACGGTACACCTTCTTTTGACACCTCCTCCTTATGTGTGTTTTGCATGACAAAAAGGCACACTATAATTTCTCTGTGATAATTTATGGGCACCCATTAATGCAAGAAAAAAACAAAATCTTTAACCTGAATTTTGAAAGGAATAAAAAACAATTTAATAATTAAAAATTCCTTTGATCTTTCCTTTTACTAATAACAAAGATTTTGACAATAAAACTTTGTTTTTATTAAGTTTGTGGCATTTTTGGAGGTACCTAGGTTAATTCTATCATTATTATTATTATTATTATTATTATTATTATTATTATTTAAAGAGGGGATTAATTCTAATTTAAAATCTCTAGGTCAAAATTTTAATTTAATAATTAGTAAGTTTCATACATTCTTTGGTTTAATTAATTCTTACTAAACTAGGAGGCTGAAACTATTTAAACCCTGAGTGCATCGCATCCAATTTTTTAGAGAAGGGGGTTACCTCAAATTTAAAATCCACTAGTCCTAAGATTACCATTAGCCAGATTAGGCAAAAAGAGAACTTTATGCAATAAAACATAATTTAATAATTAAAAATTCCTTTGATCTTAATAATAACAAATATTTTGACAATAAAACTTTGTTTTTATTAAGTTTGCGGCATTTTTTTCTCATCTTTGGAAGTACCTAGGTTAATTCCACCACCACCACCACCATTATTATTATTATTATTATTATTATTATTATTAAAGAAGGGATTACCTCAGATTTAAAATCTCTAGGTTAAAATTCCGAAGTCCACCCTCTGAATTTAATAATTAGTAAGTGTCATACTTTGGTTTAATTAATTCCTACTAAGCTAGGAGACTGAAACTATTTAATCCTTGAGTGCATAACATCCGATTTTTTAGAGAAGGGGTTACCTCAAATTTAAAATCCACTGGTCCTAAGATTACCATCAGCCAGCTCAGCAAATTAGGCAAAAAGGCTAAAATTATAAGGGAACTTTATACAATAATGAGTTCATTTTTTGCTGCTCTATCACTATTTCCAGTCACGGCTAAGACCCCCTATGCCATGCATATTGTAGCAAACCACCATCATTTCCTTCATATTCTCCTGGTGAGATGTAAGTTCCACTCAAGCAGCTTTTTTCCACAAACCATTGCATTTGTGGAACCAACTCCCAACAAGTTGCTTTGTTTAAGTCTAGGATTAACCATTATTTTCTACACATATCTGCATAAGCTGTATGTAACTCTCTACCCTGAGTGGCCCTCAGCCTTGTATAGGGCGAATCTGACTGTAAAAACAAAAACAAAAATAAAAAATACATGAATATATGACAAAAATAATCAAGAAGAGAAAGTCCTTTTGAGTGAGAGTCAGCAAGTAAATAGGTTTTTAAAAATTTTAATTTTTAGGAAATTCTTTGAAATCCAGAGGATGGTCCCAAATGTTTTGTTTATTATGTGCGTGCGTGTGTCTGTGTGTGCGTAGGTGTGTCGACATTTTTCTGTCACTTGTATGTACACTAACTTTTTTTTTTTACAAAAGCCTTTATTTCAGTCATGTTGTAGTGGTATTAACATAAGAAGAAAAGGAAAAACAAAATGTCCAAAAACAAACAGGATCTCGCTCAAGTAGAATTTCTCAAATTTGAGTCAACATTCAAATTCAATTGAGGTGTGTCTGCTTGTTGTTACCTGGTTGAAGAAACAAGCCTGGACCCCTGAAGAAGGTGGGGAAAGGAAGTTAAAGCAGATTTGCCTGGAAAAGACATCCTACTCTGTCAACAGGATTTAAAAAAAATTTTTGAAACAGGAAATTATTCTAGGTCAACAACTGACCGAGTTTTTGGCCAATTGCCTTCGATCAAATATTTACATTTTGTGAACATTTAAAATTAATTCTGTTATTTGAGGACAAGAATTCTTTACAAAAATATGACAGAAAGAAAAAGCCCAAAGTTTCTTTTGTTAGAAAGAGAAGTATAAGTGGTCATTTAATCAAGTGTGCATGCATCCCTATCCAAGTGTGTGAAAGAGGAGGTGCTGAAAAACTTCTCACGCCAACCAAAAGGAGATCAAAAAATAAATTTGATTATTTATGCTATTTGGAGCACTGACTACATCTTTGTTGTCATTATCAAAATGTTTCAGATGATGTGCCCTCCAGCCTTCCTCAGGTTTATATTGATCTGGATAAACTATAGGAGATTCTTAACTGAATCCTTTATTTAATATATGGGGTTGACTTTTGTTCAACTTCTCATGTATAACATTTAGTATTTATTCTTATTTCATACAGTTCAGTTATTACTCAGATGTTTCCACTGACTGTTTGAAAATTTTTAGGTCAAGGGAGAACAAAAGACACTCTCTGTGTTACTGGCCCTAAGAACCTGCTGATATATTTTTTTAATGGACTGTGATTGGATGGTTCAAAGGTGAACCGCCCCACTTTGAAAGGGAAGGGAGAACTGGGACTGGACCTTAGCATCAGTTGGAAACAAGACAGCTTAGAAAGAAGAGGTTCATTTTCTCTCTCCCTGCTAAAAAGGCAGGCAGCGTTTGCCCATAAGTGAAGGATGCATGGGTAACAAAGTTGCTGAGGGCAAGTTTCTTGTTCAGAGAAGTTTTGAGAAGTCCTCTCGAAGAAGCCACAGAAAAGAAAGTTTGAAAAGAAGTCCATAAGTGGAGTTTGGAGCTAAAGCCGTTTGAGAAGAAGCAAACACGTGCATTTTCAAAAAGTATTTTACCACATGTTTAAGTAAATATCCACCTTCTAGCGACCGTAAAAGAAAGGCGTTACTTCCAGGCGGACGGGAGGAAAATATGTGAAGAAAGAAGGGAGTTTGGTCACCAGGAAGAGAACTTTGTCTACACAAGGAAAAAAAAAAGAAAAAGGATAAAAACTTTTGAACATTGAAAGGACTGAAAGTGTACTGAAGAGCTAAGGCACTTCCCCCCCCTTTTTTATTGTTATCATTGACACAGCAGGGGGGGGGCGCTATTCCTTTTTTAGTTTTTGGTTTTGGTGCATTGTAATATTTAAGTTTGTTTTCTGATATATATTTTACATTGTGTTAGTCAGAGAATAGGTTGTCCTATTCTCAGCAAAAGGGACACATTTATGCAAGAACCCTTATTTAGCTGGTTAGAAATAAATATTTTTTTCTTTATAATTGAATCTGATTTTCATTTTTTTCTTTATTTTTCATTATTAATTCGGGCAATAGAGAAAATACTGCAGCAGAGGGTTTTATTTTCTGAAAGAAAAGAATTTCCGAAAACTGCTCGAACACTTCATCTGAGTAAGGAATTGAATTCACAACCATTGAGATAACAACAACAACAAAAAAAAGATAAGAAATAGTGAGCATGTGAATAATGTAAATAGTGATAACTTCTCATCCCAGAAATTAAGACAGCAGGCATTCAGGTGATAACAACAACAAAGATGAGGACAATAGTCTAAATATAAATAGTGTAAATAATGATAACACCTCATCCCAGAAATTCAGACAGAAGGCAATCAGGTGATAAAAACAACAAAGATGAGGACAATAGTCTAAATATAAATAGTGTAAATAATGATAACTTCTCATCCCAGAAATTCAGACAGAAGGCAATCAGGTGATAATAAAAACAAAGATGAGGACAATAGTCTAAATATAAATAGTGTAAATAATGATAACACCTCATCCCAGAAATTCAGACAGAAGGCAATCAGGTGATAAAAACAACAAAGATGAGGACAATAGTCTAAATATAAATAGTGTAAATAATGATAACTTCTCATCCCAGAAATTCAGACAGAAGGCAATCAGGTGATAATAAAAACAAAGATGAGGACAATAGTCTAAATATAAATAGTGTAAATAATGATAACTCCTCATCCCAGAAATTCAGACAGAAGGCAATCAGGTGATAATAAAAACAACGATGAGGACAATAGTCTAAATATAAATAGTGTAAATAATGATAACTCCTCATCCCAGAAATTCAGACAGAAGGCGATCAGGTGATAATAAAAACAGAGATGAGGACAATAGTCTAAATATAAATAGTGTAAATAATGATAACTTCTCATCCCAGAAATTAAGACAGAAGGCAATCAGGTGATAAAAACAACAAAGATGAGGACAATAGTCTAAATATAAATAGTGTAAATAATGATAACACCTCATCCCAGAAATTCAGACAGAAGGCAATCAGGTGATAATAAAAACAAAGATGAGGACAATAGTTTAAATATAAATAGTGTAAATAATGATAACTCCTCATCCCAGAAATTCAGACAGAAGGCGATCAGGTGATAATAAAAACAAAGATGAGGACAATAGTCTAAATATAAATAGTGTAAATAATGATAACTTCTCATCCCAGAAATTAAGACAGAAGGCAATCAGGTGATAAAAACAACAAAGATGAGGACAATAGTCTAAATATAAATAGTGTAAATAATGATAACACCTCATCCCAGAAATTCAGACAGAAGGCAATCAGGTGATAAAAACAACAAAGATGAGGACAATAGTCTAAATATAAATAGTGTAAATAATGATAACTTCTCATCCCAGAAATTCAGACAGAAGGCGATCAGGTGATAGCAACAACAAAGATGAGGACAATAGTCTAAATATAAATATTGATAACTCCTCATCCCAGAAATTGAGACAAAAATTTGATGTTGGTTCTTTGGCCAAATTCTGGGTGGTCGACAAAGCCAATACCATTTCAGCACCCACTCATAGGTATATGTTGGTGTGCATCTATGTATGTAAGTATCTTTCTTATGTATGTGTTGGTAGGTGTATATATGATTGTTTTATATGGGATATAAATGAATGGAATTGTCCATTTATGTAAATAAGCGGAGTTGAATATAGTTGAGCTGAGTTATCATTAGGTCAATTGCTAATTGTACCTTCGTTTAGCAAACCTTCTATTTTGTTACTTTGTTTGTCTTCCTTATTTATTTCTCTCTGTTATCTTGAAAACACGAGATACAACAGATAGATAGATCGATAGACAGACAGTTGAGTTTTCTAGGGCACATAAGGAGGAAAGGTGGCTTGGAATTGTTTATACTCATGGGAAAGAAAGAAAGAAAGAAAGAAAGAAAGAAAGAAAGAAAAAAGGAAGGAAGAAAGAAAAAAGGAAGGAAGAAAGAAAAAAGGAAAGAAAATAAGAAAGAAAGAAAGAAAGAAAGAAAGAAAAAGAAAAAAGGAAAGAAAGAAAGAAAGGAAGGAAGAAAGAAAAAGAAAGAAAAAAGGAAAGAAAGAAAAAAGGAAAGAAAGAAAAAAGGAAAGAAAGAAAAAAGAAAGAAAGAAAGAAAAAAAGAAAGGAAGAAAGAAAGAAAAAAGAAAGGAAGGAAGAAAGAAAAAGAAAGAAAAAAGGAAAGAAAAAGAAAGGAAGGAAGAAAGAAAAAGAAAGAAAAAAGGAAAGAAAAAGAAAGAAAAAAGGAAAGAAAATAAGAAAGAAAGAAAGAAAAAAGGAAAGAAAGAAAGAAAGAAAGAAGGAAGAAAGAAAAAGAAAGAAAGAAGGAAGAAAGAAAAAGAAAGAAAAAAGGAAAGAAAATAAGAAAGAAAGAAAGAAAAAAGAAAGAAAGAAAGAAGAAAGGAAGGAAGAAAGAAAAAAGGAAAGAAAATAAGAAAGAAAGAAAGAAAAAAGGAAAGAAAATAAGAAAGAAAGAAAGAAAGAAAGAAAAAGAATAGAATGAAAAAGGAAAGTAAGACAAAAATGAAAGAAAAAAAGCATATAAGAAAGAAAGAAAGAAAAAGAAAAGAAAGACCAAAGAAAATAAGAAAGAAAGTGTTATAAATGGATGAACTCATCCATTTATATAAATAAGCAGAGTTAAGCAAAGTTGAGCAGAGTTAGCATTTAGTCAATTGCTAAGTGTATCTTCGTGTAGTAAATCTTCCATTTCATTACTTACCTATGAGCTTGTCTTCCTTCTTTATTTCCCTCTGTTATCTCGAAAAAATGATATACACCTAGTTGTCAGCCCAACCAGAAGGGACTGGAAAAAATTTGATGTTGGTTATTTGACCAAATTCTGGGAGGTCCACAAAGCCAATAACTATTCAGTATCCATTCATGTGAATGTGTGCAATTATGTAATCCCTAAAGAATGAATTTATTCTTAATCCAACATTTTTATTTCTGTTATCACTTGTGTATACACCTACTTCATGTATAGTACAACCCCTGATATATTTTTGCATGAATTTTATCCCCTCCAGAAAAGATAAATCTTTTGTTCACCAAAAATACATCATTTTTAACATCTTCAAAAATTTAGCTGTGTATAGTGCTGTAATATTTTGGTGTAATATGTATGTGTGTGTGTGTGTGTATATATATGTGTGTGTGTGTAGAGTAAAGTTATTATTGTCTTATTTAAAGTCATTATTATGCTTGAATGTATCGGCAAATACTGTTTGGGTTTATATTTTAGTCAATAAGCTAGATTTATACTTGAGCCTGCAAGCATCCACCTAGAAGATGGCTGTTTGACAGGGTGTCTTACCCTCCTCAGGGGATTCAGTCAGAAGATTCTAGGTCCTGTCAATAGAGCAATATGAGTATATGTGTTATACTATAGACACCCAGAAAATGTGTGGTTTTATCTTGATGACAAGTCTGTTTTACAGGCAGCAGGTGTTTTTTTTTTTTTTAATCTGGTCTTCTAAGCAGCACCTACTTGGACCAAAAGGGAATGGGGAAGTAAATGAATGGATGAGGGAATTTTGGAGACAAACCAAAAATATGAGGTATCTAGGTGTTGATCTATATGAGCAGTCATACTTGGGATTGGAGAGTTGGTTCTGATCCATCCTTGGTAAGAAAAAGACTTGTCTCATATGTAGGTTTGATGCCACTAATTTGTATTGCCAGCTACATGTTGGGATGTGTAGATAAGCAAGGATTTGGTAGGGGGAAGAGCTGATCTATAAGATTGGAAAAAATTTTGATGTTGGTTATTCGACCAAATTCTGGGAGGTCCACAAAGCCAATAACTGTTCAGTATCCATCCATGTGAATGTATGCAATCCGTAAAGAATGGATTTATTCTTAATCCAACATTTTTATTTCTATATATTTCTAGAAGTTGGCCAAAGTGTTACCTACCCACCCAGACGAGCAGGTAAATCCCTGAATAAAATATCTATAGGTAATATAGGAAACAGGTTTCCCATTTTTATTTCTCAACATGTCGTTTGTCTTTTACCTTGATACTGTGTGAGCATTCATCAAGCCCTTTCCAAGTTTTTGGTGCAAACTGACAAGATTGAGACTGAAAATGCAATGTCGGGTGATTATTGCATTGGCTGGTTGGTGGAAACCTTGGGCAAGAATCAAGTTGTATGTTTACATATTTTTCTATGAGAAAATACAAAAAAAATAATATTAAGCTAAAACTTGAAGGAGGAATTTACTCTATGACATAATAATTACCACAAGGACTACATAGGAGAAAGCTAAAATAAAGATTATATGAACATAAAAGAGATCTGTAATAAGTCTGACTATAATTTTGATTTAAAAAGTATTACTTTAATTAAAAATGAAAGCAATTTTCGAGGCCAAATCTGTTTTAATTACTAGATCATCCACAGTAAATTTATGTTCAAGTACTTACATTTCACCTTTCTTGGCAGATCTATTATCACAATGTCAGATATTTAGTAACAAAAGTGATCTTCTATTATCACAATGTCAGATATTTAGTAACAAAAGTGATCTTCTATTATCACAATGTCAGATATTTAATAACAAAAGTGATCTTCTATTATCACAATGTCAGATATTTAATAACAAAAGTGATCTTCTATTATCGCAATATTTGATAAAAGTGATCTATTATCGTAATGTTGGATATTTAATAACAAAAACGGTAAAAATTAAAAAAAAAAAAAAAAAAGTAATTGGCTAGACTGTATAGCCAAATATTTTATTTAAAAAAAAACATGTTTAATTTAAAATTTTTCACCATCACCTCTTCTTCATGTGCATGTATAATCACATCAACGTAAACATCTTTTTGGTCTGATAAATCCTAAATGATGAAATGCATCAGACAAAAACATTTTCTATTTTGTCATAGATTTTCCTAAAATATGTTTCTATACAAGTACGTAGGCAAGTTTATGGGATGCATGCTGAAAATTTCTCAACTTGATCAAGAAAGGATTAAAAAAAATCTGATATATATTTAAATTCTGGGAAGATTTTCAGCACCCCAGTATTAAAATATATACGCTAGGTGCCAAATAAAAATATCTGATAGTTGGTTAAATTCTGGGAAGATTTTCAGTACCCCAATATAAAAATATATACGCTAGGTGCCAAATAAAAATATCTGATAGTTGGTTAAATTCTGGGAAGATTTTCAGCACCCCAATATAAAAATCTCACCATGCCACTTGATAATATTAGCCCAAGTTAATAATTTTTCACTTTTTCTTATAGACTTTTGTTTATATTGTAATGCTAGTGTCACAGCTACCATTGGCTGCTCCTTAGTGAACTAAAAGACAAGACGACCTTGACCTTCACAAACCATTTACTCACAGAGTTAAAGTCAGCAGCGGGCAAGTATCTGGACGACTAGTCCAATATGGTTGAAGCCAAAACCATACGTTGAGAGTATCGAATAAGGCAGTGCTGACCAAACATCAAACAACATGAGGAATAATTTTATATCTACAGTTTTCTACTCCCATTAGCCAGATAGTACTTAAACAAGCCGTTCCATATAACATTTGCCCCTTTTTATGACACAATGGTCATTGGCCTCTTTATTTTTGTCCCCCAACTTTTTGGTTCATTCCCCCTTCCCTCCCTATTTGGATGACAGAGTTTACAGTTCTCTGGTTAAACTGTGGAATGCCTTTCATTTTCAAATGTGTAATTTCATTTATTTTCACAGTATTTTTTGCCCAGTTAACTCTTATCTCTGCCATGTTTAGATTGTGGGGGACCGTTTACTAACACTAGTTTTGTTTAGTTGTGTAAATAAGCTTATATTGCGAACATTGGGGACTTATTGTTTATTAACCCAGCCCCAAACACCAGAACAAGGAATGTAATATTTATGCTCAGAATGATATCAGAAAAAGGATTACAAATTCAAAAGGATTTGTACCTTTGTTTTATAGTTTATACAAAACTGTTTGATAAAGTACATCACAAAGAACTGTTGGAACTACTTGTTAACCTTGAAAAATTTGGGAAAAATATTAGAATAATCCAAAATGTATACTGACAGGAAATCACCTGCATATGGATAGGAAAAGCATTTAATAAATATACAAAAATAGAAAAGGGCGTAAGACAAGAATGTGTCTTCTAACCAGACTTTTTCAACCAATACATCAAGGCAATTCTGAGGGAATTAAAAGTCCTACCAGGATTTATTATTGGCAGCCAAAATCTTAACAAGATAACATATGAAGATGACACAGATGGCAGAAATAGAAAGGAAACTACAAAAACTCATACAGGAGATAGTGAAGGAAAGTGAGAAGAAAGGACTAAATATCAATTGCAAGAAAATAAAATGCATGTTTGCTAGCCCAACATGCAAGTTAGAAATTAAAGATACCAAAATCAAAGAATTTAAATATCTGGGAAGTGTTTTAACAGAGGATGGAAAGTGTGACACAGAAGTTCAAAGGCACATTGGAATAGCAAAAGATGCCTTTCAAAAGCTAAGCAGTGTTAAGAATCAGAAAAATTTCATTAGAAAAAAAAGAAAAAACTAAACTGCGTCTAGAGATTATATGCAAAAAAGGTATTGTCAAATATTTTATGTAAAATTCATAGATATGTGTTATCCAATGAAATAATTTGTACTATTATGTATAGTGAGTAAGCATGAAAGCAATTAAGTCCCAATTTTCAATTTCAGATTGATATTTAGTATTTTTTCAGTAATTATAGCAATTTGTAGTGTCAAGAGATTATTTGCAAGAACTAGAATTTAGTATTATGGCTCGTAAAAAAGAACTAACAATGAATGAAAAGAACTATATAATCAAAGAAATTAGCAAAGGAAAGTCTTCGCTTCAAATTTCTAAGGATTTGAAAAGGGATCATCAAACAATCAAGAAAATATGTCAAATGGGAATTCAACTAAGAAAAACAATGTCTCAGGATGAATTTAGGAATTTAACAAAGTGAGATCTATCACATATCCGAAGAGAATTAATAAGAAACCCAAATGCGTCAAGTGCGTTCATATTTGAGGCCACTGGAGCTCCTATGGTGTCAAGGGAAACAAGGTGTAAAGCATTAAGGAAGTTTGCTGATGTAAAAAATCAAATAAAGAAACCCATTTTAACAAAAAAACATAAGGAAGGAAGATTGCAGTGGGCAAAAAAATACATGAAAACTGATTTCAGTAAAGTGCTTTTTACAGACGAATCAAGGATCACCCTCGATGGGCCCGATGGATGGGGTCAAGGATGGGTTTGCAAGCAACACGACTTAATAAAATTTTTTAAATGCCAACTAGGCGGTGGTGGGATCATGATATGGGCTGGGATTATTGGTAATGAGCTTATGGGTCCATTTAAACTGAAAGACAGGGTTAAAATGAATTCCAAAAGTTACTGTGATTTTCTTTGAGCAATATTTCTTTGAATGGCTTGATAACCAGTCTTTAGCCAAGTGTAGATCTATGATCTTTATGCAAGACAACGCACCAAGTCATGCATCAAAGTTTACGAAATCCTGGTTGAAAGAAAAGGGATTTGTTATAGACTGGCCTTCAAATAGCTGTGACTTGAATCCCATTGAGAAACTGTGAGAGCTCAAGAGAGATATTTATTCTAATGGAAAGCAATTCAACAGCAAGTGTGACCTGTGGGAGGCAGTTAAAGTTGTTGCAAACAACTTATCAGCCGCTAAAATTGCAAATCTAACATCAGATGTTGACAATAGGCTGCTAAGAGTTATTGAAAAGAAAGGAGCATTTGTGCAATAAATTTTAGGAGGTTCTTATTATTTTTTGTTAATATATCTTTTATTTTTTTAAATAAAATGTTTTTTTTATGTTTTTCCTTTAAGAAATTGACAAATTTGTTCTAAAATCTTTTCATATTATTTTTTTACATTAGTTTTACAATGTATAATAATGTAAAAGTATCAAAATAAATAGTTGCAAATAAACTACTGACAGTCAAATTAGTCTGTTTTGTTAACTTAGTAAAATTTTTTCCAACCAAAAACAATAGTTTTCTCTATCATTATATAATATTATATTGAGTAGAATCTAAACAACATCATAATAGGACTTTTAACATTAAAGACGCAACTCTTTATACCAATTCATAACTTGCATATAATCTCTAGACACAGTTTACATATTAGTTCTCCTATATGGCAGTGAATGCTGGACAATCTCCTCAAAGATGAAGATGAGGCTTGAGGCAACAGAAATGTGGTTCTACAGAAGGATGCTGAGACATATGAGCAACAATAAAGTTTGAGGGAAAATGAATACAGAAATTTCTAGGGCACATAATAAAGAAAGAGGGTTTTGAAAATGTGATACTCACAAGTCAGATCGAAGTCAAGATAGAGGAAAACAGCACAACCTACCTAGCAAGCTTGAGTAAAGTGATGGTGGAACAAGGTTTAGGAGAGAGAACAAAAAGACAAAATTTATTAAGAGCTACAAAGGACAGAAAATTGGAGAGGCATGATCACCAATGTCCTGAAGGGGCATGGTTTATTTTACTAAGGCATTTCACTCACACATTGATGGTGTTGATTCCAGTCACTCTGAGAATAACTCCAAAATACTTGTCACTCTCAATTTTATAGGCAGAAAATACACAATTGCATGCTAGGATTTTTTTCTAGCCAATAAAATAGGCCGGTCCTCGGTTTCATATGACTCAGTCCCTGTATGTCTTGTCTTGAAGTTAGAACTATGTTCGCCTGTCCAAATTGTTTTTAATGTGTCAACCCAATTCTTAGTTTGTGAACTTTTTTGCCATATTACTGTTGCTTTGCCTTATTGCTGTTAATTTGCCTTACATATATTGTTTGCTTGCTTTATATTATTTTTTTTTTTTTGCTCTGTTCCTTTCGTGTTTATTATGAACTTTGTCAATTCTGTTTGTTGGACAATTCTGCTATTCTGCTATTTATTTACATTTCATGATGGCCACTCTACAGATGGAATCTATGTGTATTCAAATTTCTTTTCCTGGTTTTCAGTACAGCTAAAATAACACATAACATAAAAATTAAATGAAATTATATTGTTCAGAAGAGACTGAAGGTGAAAAAAATTTCATAATGTACAAAATGTCAATCTTTTGATTTTTTAAATTTTTTTTATAAAATCATTGTGGTAATGACTGCAAAACACTTTTCTCTCCCCAATTTATAGGTAGAAGCATACAAATACATACTGGGATTTCTTCCTAGCCACTAAAATAGACTGGTTCTTGGTTTCATAGGACTCAATCCCAGTCTGTCTTGCCTTGAAGTTAGAATTCTGTGTTTACTTATCAGAATTTGCTCTTATGTACCAATGCCAATTCTTAGTTTGTGAACCTTTTGACATATTACTATTGCTTTGCCTTATTACTGTTAATTTGCCTTACATATATTGTTTGCTTGCTTTATATTATTTCTTGCCTCATTCTTTTCTTTTTTTGTTATTGATTATTGCAAACATTGTCAATTCTTTTTGTCACTTCTGTTACTTCTTTTGCCTTTAATCATGTCTACTCAATCCACAGATGGACATTTATTTTTATTTCTTGAGATTATGTTATAGTTTGAAAAGATATTTTTTAAACATCCCCCCTATTAATTAAGCAGTCTCTTTTTTCTTTAGATTTTTCACATTTCCAATGCCCCCATTTATTACCGCCCCCCTTCGTATTTATAACATTTTCAATTTATTATGACCTGTACACTTTTATTTGGCACCTTAGGATAGTTTGGTATGTAAATTTGAGTGTACATTAAAGCAGTTGAGCTTTGTTCAACCCCTGCTCAACAGATTATACACTCTCTCCCAGAAATTGTAACTAAAGTCCACTCAGCTCAATTGCAGTATGAACCTCAAGTTGGTTCTGTGGGTGTCAAACAAACGCAAATGTATCTGAGTAGGCATCTGCAACAGTGATTAGCTAGCCACTCTAGCAAACAGGTGTATTCAGAAACGAGCAATCTGTAACAATTTATGTATGAAGACACACACACATAGCATGAAATCTTTCTTTGATGTTTTTTTTTTTTTTTCAGTAGGTGGGAGGTGGCTGAAAAAGTGTTTTTGTTTTGTTTTGGTAAAAAGAAAACTTTGACATTACTTAAAAGAAAATGAATTTCTTGTTTCAGCACAAGTCGGTACATGAATCTGGACTCAAACAAAGACTGTCTCCATAGAAAAAAAATCAGGATCTGATAATTTAATTCCAAGCCAGTCAGTTTATGCAAAGAAATGGAATTATTTCATCGCAACCTGGTCATTTTAATTGTTTTATTTCTTTTCTCTCTTGGGTGGAGACAACCAACCACGATTAACAGTCAAATAGTATAAAGTAAAATATAAACAAATTAACCAATTAATGCCCTTCTTCTTTAGGTGTCATATCCCCTCAGGATATAGGCGATCATGGCTCTCCACCATTTCCTGTTCGTCATAGCTCTTAATAAATTTTATCTTTTTTTATTTCTCTTAAACCCTGTTCCACCATCCATTTACTTGAGCTCACTAAGTTAATTATGCATTGTTTCCCTCTGTTGATATTGCCTTCAATCTCTACTACTATCACATTTTCCAAGCCCTCTTTCCTCATCATGAGCCCTAGAAATTACAACTATCTCTTCCTGATGTTAAGTTTAAGTTTCATTTTTGTTTCCATTTTCTCTAAAACTTCATCATTAATCATATAATTGGTCCATGGTATTCTCAGCATCCTTCTGTAGAGCCATGTTTCTGTTGCTTCAAATCTCTTCTTCATCTATGAGGAGATTGTCCAGCATTCCCTGACATAAAGGAGGACAGATATCATGTAACCGTCTAGTACTCTTTTTCTTGTTTCTAGTGTCATTTTTCTATTTCCTAATACTTTGCTTAGATTTTGGAAGGCATCTTTGGCTATCACAATGCACCTTTGGATTTCAGTTTCATACTTTCCATCCTCCATTAAAACACTTCCTAGATATTTAAATTTTTGTTCTTGTTTGATTTTGGTATCTCCAATTTGCATTTATAAATATATATATATATATATATATATATATATATATATACGTGTGTGTGTGTGTGTGTGTGCAAATATGTAGAAAAGTAGGAAAGAACACGTTAGGCAAATAATCCGGGGTTCTTTAGTATTTTTGTTTTTTATTTTTTTAAAAAACAGTGCTCCATACAGAAGTAGAGCTTAAATCAGAATTATTTAAAAAAAATGATTCCTTCACTACATAAGAGTTCTCATGTTTCAAAAACAAGAGCCAAAAACCTCAATTCAATTATTGACATTAAATTGAATTAAAGTATCAAGCCCTGTTTCATCCTCAAGTGAAAATTTAGGAATCCTAGGTTTGCTAAATTTTCGCTTGAGGATGAAACAGGGCTTGATACTTTAATTCAATTTAATTTCAATAATTAAATTGAGGTTTTGGCTCTTGTTTTTGAAACATGAGAACTCTTATGTAGCGAAGGAATCATATTTTTTTTAAATAATTATAATATATATATATAATTAAGAAAAAGTTATTAATCAGAGTTAATTTGGACCAGCAAACAGTAGAATTAAAAAGTGCTCAATACATGTATAAATAAAATAAAAAAATAATTTAACATGCAGAGCTTTTTTGTTGAAAAGAAAATTAGGAGATCCGTCAACCACACTACATTGGTTTCAACCTATAAGTATTTTCAGATCTGGAATAAATAATTTCCTAATACTTTATTTAGTAAAAATAAATAAATGCACTATGCGAAGCGTAATAGAATGGGAGGAGAAAAGCAAGGATATCGAGATTGTATCACAGATTGGGCTGTATGAAATGTACATACTTTCATCCTGGTTCATATGAACTCAAAAGAAACTTTTTTGTGTGTATGCATCAAGTCATTATTCCTGATCTCTCATTCAGAAGGTTAAACCTCTTGAAAAAAAAAAAAAAAACCTCCAGCCTGTTCTGTTATTCAACCCATAGCTTGGGGGAGAAGAGACGGATTCATATTCTTTCCCAAGTGTATTTGTGCATATGTGAATGTAAGGAAACTGACTGGAATTCAAATTCAGCTCTCCAATTTCTCATATCCAAATTGTTATCTATTACACCACCCACACATGCCATGCTGTCGACAATAATATTCAGCTTTATTCATGGTTGTGGGCGTAAGAATAAAATGACTTCATATGATTCAAAAGGACATGCTGAAAATTTGTCGACTTCTCTTTACTAAGATCTCTTGAAGTGCATTACAGATTTTGGTTTTCTATAGAACTTGGCATCGAAGCAGCAAAAATTATCAGATAATCTTCTTAGTCTTTGGCGTTACCAAAGAGAAGAGGGCTGGCAATATTATTATTTTTTCTTTCTTCCTTTCACATTCTCTCTATTTTCTTTAAGTTTTTCTTTTGCTTTTCTTTTTTAAATTTCTCTTTGTATCTTCCCCTTAATTCTTTAGTCTATCTCTCTTTTTTTTTACTCTCCCTCACTATGTCTATACCCCTCTCTATCATTTGTTAATACTCTCACATTTTTCTACTTTAACTTTCTACTTCTTTCACATTCTTCATTCTTGACTCTTTCTCTCTCCCTCACTCTTTACTCTGTCTCTCTCTCTTTCACTATTTCTCTTTCTCTCTTTCTCCCTCACTCTTTACTCTGTTTCTCTCTTTTGTTATTTTTCACTCTCTCTCTCCCTCACTCTTTACTCTGTCTCTCTCTTTCACTATTTCTCATTCTCTCTCTCCCTCACTTTTTACTCTCTCTCGCTTTCACTATTTCTCTTTCTCTTCTTCTCCCTCACTCTTTACTCTGTCTCTCTCTTTTGTTATTTTTCACTCTCTCTCTCCCTCTCCCTCACTCTTTACTCTGTCTCTCTTTTTCACTATTTCTCTTTCTCTCGCACTCTTTACTCTGTCTCTCTCTTTTGTTATTTTTCACTCTCTCTTTCCCTCACTCTTTACTCTCTCTCTCTCTCCCTCTCACTATATCTCATTTTCTCTCTCTCTCTTTCTGGCTCTCATTTTCTCTGTTTCTCCCAGTTTTCCTCAAGGTCTCCTCTCATCTTCAGCCTTTTTCTCACTCTCTCTCTCACTCTATCATTCTCAATTCTTCAGTCTTTTCTTACTTATGAAAATGATCATCTCACTCACTCTCTCTTGTCTCTTCTCTCTTCTTTTACATATTCACTCATTATCGCACTCTCTTACCCCCTCTCTCTTTCACTGTTAGTCTCAGTTTTACTCTCAACCATTCTCATCATTTTCTTGTTTTCTCTCTCTTTTATGTATTTGTTCACCTTCTCTCACACTCTCTCCCACCCTCTCTTTTCCTCCATTTACCACTCTCTCTTCTTCACTCTCTCTCTCTCTCTCTCTCTCTCTCTCTCTCTTATTCTCTCCACTACTCCAAAATTTGCACTCATCCTCCCCTCATATTTTTCTGTCTGTCTCACTTTCTTGTTGCCTCATTTTTTAATTTGTTTTTACTTATGAATTATTGTTTCCTCTCTCCTACTGCCTCTCTCTCCCACCATTCCTCACACTCTCTTTCAGCTCTCTTCACTACTCCCAATTTTACCTCAACCTCCCCTCCTGTATGTCTCACTCTCTACATAGCACTGTTACTTTTAATCTTCTTTATCTCACTCATTCCCTCTCACCAACTATCTTTTCCTCTATTCCCTACTTTCTCTTTCTCTCTCTCACTCTCTCTTCACTACTCTCAATTTTTACCTCAACCTCCCCTCATCATTTTCCTGTCTGCTTCACTCTCTCACTCTCTACATAACACTATTACTTTTAACTTTCTTTAATTATCTCACTCATTTCCTCTAATTCTCTCTTCCTACATTCCCCACTCTCTCTTCCTCATTCTCTCTCACTCTCTCTTCATTACTCCCAATTTTTACCTCAAGCCCCCTTCATACTCTCTCTCTCTCTCTCTCTGTTACTTTTAATTTTTTGCTCTTTTCTATTTATGAATTTTGCTAATCTCACCCTCTTTCTCTCTTCCACCATTCCCTACCCTCAGTCACCATGTAAAACCCCAAGGTTTTGTTAAAAATTAAATCTAACTGTATTCAATTAAATCATTTACTTAATTGATTTAATGGACTTAGTTTTTGTCACCTTATTTTGCAATCAATTTCATTCACATTAGGAAATTTTTTATTAATGTTCACCCAATACAAGGCCCAAGTAACACTCAAGGTACAGGGTTACTGTGTGACATTGTACAAGCATAACAAAGGTCAAATGAAGCTCATGCAGCTATACAGGTAAGATAATGGCTACCTCTAGACTTGAAGAGGTCAAGATTGTAGTGATTGGAAAAACACAAGAGAATGAACAGATTTTAGAAGGAACTGGAAACCCAATCCTAAACAGAAAACAAGGGATAAACATCAACTCCTGTTCAAAAGACCGACGATAATACCACTAAGACACTAAAAGCTCCTGGGAATAAAAGAGAAGGAAAAGACTTTACAAGGAACTGGAAACCCAATCCTAAACAGAAAACAAGGGATAAACCTCTACTCCTGTTCAAAAGACCGACGATAATACCATAATAATGCAAAGCAACAGTAATAAGGCAAAAGAATAGTAATAAGAAAGGCAACAGTAATAAGGCAAAAGAATAGTAATAAGACAAGGCAACAGTAATAAGGCAAAACAACAGTAATAAAGCAAAGCAGGTGTAATAAGGTAAAGCAACAGTAATAAGACAAAGCAACAGTAATAAGGCAAAACAATAGTAATAAGAAAGGCAACAGTAATAATGCAAAACAATAGTAATAAGAAAGGCAACAGTAATAAGGTAAAACAACAGTAATAAAGCAAAGCAGCTGTAATAAGGTAAATCAACAGTAATAATGCAAAACAACAGTAATAAGGCAAAGCAACAGTAATAAGGCAAAACAATAGTAATAAGACAAGGCAACTGTAATAAGGCAAAACAACAGTAATAAAGCAAAGCAGGTGTAATAAGTTAATTCAATAGTAATAAAACAAAACAACAGTAATAAGGCAAAGCAACAGTAATAAGACAAAACAACAGTAATAAGGCAAAGCAACAGTAATAAGGCAAAACAATAGTAATAAGACAAGGCAACAGTAATAAGGCAAAACAACAGTAATAAAGCAAAGCAGCTGCAATAAGGTAAAGCAACAGTAATAAGACAAAGCAACAGTAATAAGGCAAAACAATAGTAATAAGAAAGGGAACAGTAATAAGGCAAAACAATAGTAATAAGAAAGGCAACAGTAATAAGGCAAAACAATAGTAATAAGAAAGGCAACAGTAATAAGGTAAAACAACAGTAATAAAGCAAAGCAGCTGTAATAAGGTAAATCAACAGTAATAATGCAAAACAACAGTAATAAGGCAAAGCAACAGTAATAAAGCAAAGCATGTGTAATAAGGTAATTCAATAGTAATAAAACAAAACAACAGTAATAAGGCAAAACAATAGTAATAAGACAAGGCAACAGTAATAAGGCAAAACCACAGTAATAAAGCAAAGCAACAGTAATAATGCAAAAATTTCACAAACTAAGAATGGTGTTAACACACAAAAGTGGATACAGACAAGCAATCACAGCATTCTGGCTTCAAGACAAGAAAAAACAGAACTAAATCAGATGAGACCGAGAAGTAGGCTATCATCTGCATGCATCTGTTTTGGTGTTTTGGTTAAAAATTTGTGGAGCAAGATGTTTTGGCAATCATTCCACCCTGATTTCCGCTCAGTGTAGATCATCTTTTACTTGTATCTCTGTCTTCAGGCAGAGTGCAACTCAGTTGTGGCTCTGTCCATGGACAGAAGCAGAGCTGAGGAAAATAGATACGATAAGGTACAGATGCCTGAGGCTGCACCCACTCATTGCACTAGAGACAAGGTATCAATAGTCATACTGATGCCAGTGCAACTGATAATTGTGGGGCCTGTGCAATTTTTGTCCTTGGCCTAGGTGTACATGTTTGGGTTCCCCATGTTAAACCCAACCTTGTGTTACATCCTCCCTCAATGGGGAGACCAGGGTAAATAATATTCCACCTAAAATTGGAACCAACATAGTGATCACAAATTCTTTTCAAGGTAAGATTTTATTTTCTCCTTTGATGACACATTATAAAAATTAAAATAATAGTATTATAGGTTTTTAAAAATCTTGTATGAATTGATTTCTACCTATAACTCATTTCTACCTATAACTCATTAAATTCATTATAGGTTTCTAAAAACCTTGTATGAATTGATTTCTACCTATCATTAACTCTCTACCTCGAGTGGCTCACAGGTCTTGTACACAGTGAACATCATTGTAAAATAAAAATTCCCAACCTCCTAAAAGTGGAACAATGGGCATTAATAGGTTAATTTTTTTTAACTTTTCCAAAGTTAAGCAACATTGAGCATGGTCAGTACCTAGTCAGAACTAAGTTAGATGGGACCAAGAAGTGGCCTATCTTATTGGCTAGGAAGAAATCCCAGCATGCATTTGTGCATTTTGCCTATAAATTTGGGGAGTGGGGTGTTTTTGCAGTAATTCCCATGTAGATTGGAACAACACTGTTCTTTTGTTGTTCTTTCTACATAATAACATTTTTTTTCAGTTTTTTTTCAACTCTTAGTAATCCCTTATGTTTTAGTGGCTTTATCCCCTTACTTGGGGTGAGGGGATCAAAAAGAAAAAAGTTCACTTTGTAAAACTTTCTGTGTAAAAAATTTTATTATATTTTACACAACATTGTTTTTCATTCTTCATTTTTCACTTTTCAATAAATTTGTCAAAGTTTAAACAAGGCCACATAAGAATTGGAACCATCATAATTCTTTTAAAATAACTTAAGTAGAATAAATCTGCTCCAAATATAGTTTACAATAATATTATAATCTGGGATGTATTTTAAGTCTGGCAATACCAGGTGAAGCTGTTAGTTTGAAATTAAGTTATCACCAAGCAAGAAGGCAGGCTTTTACTGGCATAAGACTCTTCCATCCTGGCTTTTTGATTTTGAAGACAACTTGCACGTTTCCCTAAACAAAGATTATGTTTCTTGTGAAACATTTAATCCGGTTTTATACTGACTGAAGAACAAAAAAAAAAAATAGAAGTGCTTGCAGTATTGTTGCTAACTTGGTTGAAATGACAGTCTTTGCCAAACACACCAGGCTAACGATGTATTTGTAGATAGATGCAGGTAGAGGGACATAGATAGATAGATAGATAGATAGATAGAAAGAAAGAAAATGAACAGTAAGGAAGAGATAGATAGATAGATAGAAAGAAAGAAAATGAACAGTAAGGAAGAGATAGATAGATAGATAGAAAGAAAGAAAATGAACAGTAAGGAAGAGATAGATAGATAGATAGAAAGAAAGAAAATGAACAGTAAGGAAGAGATAGATAGATAGATAGAAAGAAAGAAAATGAACAGTAAGGAAGAGATAGATAGATAGAAAGAAAGAAAATGAACAGTAAGGAAGAGATAGATAGATAGATAGAAAGAAAATG
>OZ010615.1:3562290-3582290 GCA_963932145.1 Acanthosepion lycidas
ACTATAAGTAGTAAGTACCTATAAAGTCGACTGTCTACGAAAGATGGGGCAGACAGAGAAGAGTGAGAGAGAGAGACGATGCAAGCACATCCAACTTTCCAATTTGTGGCACTCCCTGCTAGATTGACCTGTGCGTATAACTGTACTGTATTTCATATTGTACTTGTTGTGTAAAATAAACTTTTCTTCTAGTATCCACCTGGTGTTAAGTATTTATTCCTTTAGCACAGAATATAACATATATATATATATATATATATATATATATATATATATATATATATATATATATATATATGATAATTATTCTTGCTTTTTCTCATAACACTGTTACTTTTAACATTCTTTAATTATCTCACTCATTCCCTCTAATTCTCTCTTCCTACATTCCCCACTCTCTCTTCCTCATTCTCTCTCACTCTCTCTTTACTACTCTCAATTTTTACCTCAACCTCCCCTCACCATTTTCCTGCATCGCAACCTGGTCATTTTAATTGTTTTATTTCTTTTCTCTCTTGGTCTGCTTCACTCTCTCACTCTCTACATAACACTGTTACTTTTAGCATTCTTTAATTATCTCACTCATTCCCTCTAACTAATTCTCTCTTCCTACATTCCCCACTCTCTCTTCCTCATTCTCACTCACTCTCTCTTCATTACTTCCAATTTTTACCTCAAGCCCCCTTCATACTCTCTCTCTCTCTCTGTTACTTTTAATTTTTTGGTCTTTTCTATTTATGAATTTGCTAATCTCCCCTCACACCCTCTTCTCTCTTCCACCATTCCCTACCCTCAGTCACCATGTAAAACTCCAATACATATATATATATATATATATATATATATATATATATATATATATATAGTGAACTTTCCCCTTGTTTTTTCAATACATGAGGGTCTAATAGCTCAGTTTTTAGAACCAAATGGACAGACTACCTGCACTATGATTTGCTTATCTTGTTAAAGATTTGTGCAGAACTAACTACACTTTTTGGAAGAGCTGAATACAGAAAACTGGTGCACATAGTGTGCCACAAGGTCCCCAAGCGACCCTTCTCAGGCTTTGAATTCAGAGATTTCCTTCTCCTTTGCCAACCAAAGCTTTACAGCCCAGTCTGACCTGCCATTAATCCATAGCTGTGAGGAGAGGAGATGGATTCATATTTTTCCCATGCATCCATAATGGATCTGAAACTTGGACACCTTATAGATAGCACATTAATTAAAAAGGCTGTCTCCGTACAATCTGTGGCCTGACGTTTGATGATAGAGTGTCAACTGCTGACCTTTTTGAGAAATGCAAGATTGGTACCATCGAGACCTTCATAGTGCAATCACAACTACTTTGGGTTGGCCATGTGGCAAGGATAAGTAATGATCATATACCAAAAGTTCTTTTCTACAGTCAGCTCCAAAGTGGTCATAGAAATGTTGGTTGACCTTGGCTCTGGTATAAAGATAAATGAAAGAGCAACCTTTCTTGCATCAACATTCCATTCAAGAACTTTGAAGACGTAGCTATGAAGAGATCAGAGTATCGTTCTGGCTGACATGCAGGTATAAAGCACCATCAAGCAGTAAGCATCATTCGACTCCATGAAACATGAAAGTGAAATTAAACATTTAACAGTGTTCCTGCTACACTTGGATACAATATATTCTCCTGTACTGTTTGTGGTCTTTTGCGCAATTCTTGAGCTGGTCTCAAAAGTCATTCCCATCATAGACATGTAGATAATTAGTAAGTGGTCATCAGAATCTTATATGGTGAACTTGACGGGAGAGTCCATAATATATATATATATATATATATATATATATATATATCATGGACTCTCCCGTTGTTGATCGATGTGATGCGGTTGTGAACCTGTACCTACTGGGGA
Organism: Acanthosepion lycidas; assembly: GCA_963932145.1. Classification (NCBI taxonomy): domain Eukaryota; kingdom Metazoa; phylum Mollusca; class Cephalopoda; order Sepiida; family Sepiidae; genus Acanthosepion; species Acanthosepion lycidas. Next base: position 3,564,180 of record OZ010615.1, read on the forward strand.
CTCTTTTAGGACATATAATGGTCAGGCTACTCAGTTCCTAGACAACCTGCACATATGATTTGATTATAGTGGTGATGGTTTTGTGCAGAAGCAACCATGCTTTTTGAAGAGCTGAATATAGAGACCCTGGTGCACTGTGTGCCCCAAGTTCCCCAGACAACACTTTGCAGGTTTTAAATTCAGAGTTGTCCTTCTCCTAGATCAGTTGCCTTCCAAGGCTATAGAACCCCATCTGTCCTGCTATTTACCCATAGCTGGAAGGAGAAGAAGAGGATTCATACCTTTCCTAAGGGTATTAGCATGTAAGTGAATGGAATGGATTCAACATGAATTCAAACTCAACCCTCCAATTTCTCAATCCGATCCGCTATCCATTTCTCCACCATGCCTCCACATATATATATATATATATATATGAATGAAATATATATATATATATATATATATATATATACATGAATGAAATATATATATACATATATATATATATATATATATATATACATGAATGAAATATATATATATATATATATACATGAATGAAATATATATATATATATATATATATATATATATATATATATATATATATACATGAATGAAATATATATATATATATATATATATATATATATATATATATATATATACATGAATGAAATATATATATATATATATATATATATATACATGAATGAAATATATATATATATATATATATATATATACATGAATGAAATATATATATATATATATATATATATATATATATACATGAATGAAATATATATATATATATATATATATATATATACATGAATGAAATATATATATATATATATATATATATATATACACATGAATGAAATATATATATATATATATACATGAATGATATATATATATTTATACATACACACATGATATATATACATGCTATATATATATATATATATATATATATGAATGAATGAAATATATATATATATATATATATACATGAATTATATATATATATATATATATATATATACATACATATATTGTACAGTGGATGTTCAGTGCATATTATTCGGAAGTACTTTCAGTGATAACATTTACCATTTCAGAAATTGAGAAAAAATAACATTTACGTCTGCAGATGGTGAATGTTATTATCAAAAATACTTGGGAATAATATATATATATATATATATATATATATATATATATATATATATATGATAAAAATATAGTTTTAAGGTATGCAAAATTTATGGGTTAAAGTGCCTAATATCAACGATATAGCATATATAAATATAAAAGTAGACACTGAAGTCAGTCAACACCCTGCTGCAACAGACTGTTTCATGCTTAAACACAATCTTCAAGCCACACACACACCCTCATGTATAATGTCGAATGGAGAGATATTAATTAGGAATACGAAGTAAGAAAGAAAGGGAAGGTAGATAAAATGATAATGCTCTCATGCATTTAACGTCTGCTTTAATCAAATATAAAACCTCAATTTTGAATCTTTTCATTTATACCCTCTTACTTTTTAAATAATGACATGAAATTATACTTATGATTGTTACTGTATTGTTTTGTTAAATTTGTCAAGCACAAATATTTAACAATGCAATAGGGAAATTTCCTTGTGTATTTTATATTCATGGAATTCACTAGGAACTTATTCAAACATTAAGAATTATGTTTCATCAAGATATTAAAAGAAAAAGCCATAAAATTTTCATAAGTACTACTAATATTTATAATTACAAGAATAATGAGTTTTATATTAAAAGACAGGAATTAGAATCCGACTGTCATCAGGAAAGAACAATCCATTTTCAATGGTAAGATAAAATGAAGACCAAAAAGAAAGTTTGTTTGCTTAAAAAAAAATCATAAGACAACACAAATTATTTATTTCAGTCACAATGGAAAACATATTGATGAATTACGAGGTGTTTGTCTTTCTAATGATTTAAAAAAAAGAAAACGGTTTCTATTGAATGGTCTCTCGGTTATTCTCAGTGTTTTTGCCTTTGATAGGAACATAATTTTATCTAGCCTTTCTTTTTTTTTTGTTTGTTGCTTTAGTTCTTTTTCAAACATCTTCCACAAATCCAAAAGAGAGAAAAAAAAAGAAAAAGATTAGGTTGTTAAAGAGAAAGAGAGAAAAAGTGTTTATAAATGGAAAGAGATAAAGAAAAAAGAAATGAAAGGATCAATATCATGAATAAAAGCAAGAAAGAAGAAGAACAGAGAGAGACACACATTAAGAAAGAAAGAGAGAAAGAAAGAGAGAAAGGAAGAGAGAGGGAAAGAAAGAAAGAAAGAGAAAAAAGAAAGGAAGGAAGAAAGAAAGAAAGAAAGTGAGAAAGGAAGAGAGGAAGACAGAGGGAAAGAAAGAAAGAGAAAAAAGAAAGATAGAGAAAAAAGAAAGAAAGAAAGAAAGATAACAGCAAATAGATAAAGAGAAACAGCTTGATTAGTAATCAGGTAAGAAAGAGAGGCAATACTGAGTCAAAAACAGGAGAGAGTAATAAGCATTTTATATATATATATATATATATATATTAAAAAGAAGAGAAGAGAGGTGCTGCAAACGTTTTTGGTTGTAATGTGGATTTATTTAGAAAAAAATATTATGCTTTGTTTTCCATAATTTTATTACACAAGTTTCTGGTCTCCTGACCATCTTCAGGTAAAAGCGGAGATTTCCACATATTATGAAAAATAATTAATTTTTTCCTTATGTTTTTCAATGTTAAATATTCTCGATATGCTAACACAAAAACAGAAAATGTCTCATATCAAGAATATTTAACATTGAAAAACATAAGGAAAAAATTAATTATTTTTCATAATATGTGGAAATCTCCGCTTTTACCTGAAGATGGTCAGGAGACCAGAAACTTGTGTAATAAAATTATGGAAAACAAAGCATAATATTTTTTTCTAAATAAATCCACATTACAACCAAAAATGTTTACGGCACCTCTCTTCTCTTCTTTTTAATATACATACTTTTCTCTCGTTAGAACCACTACAATCTCTTTCTTTTATATATATATATATATATATGTAATGATAAACAGAAATTGAGAGAGTGAGAGTGATTCAGTTCTGTGCCATGTGTGATACCCGCTGAGGCGATCATGTATCTTTTGCTACATGACTGACGAGTATAGTTTGCCGTTTCTTTCTGCGATAGACCATTTGCCATCCAAGGCTATACAACCCGGTCTGTCCTGCTATTTACCCAGGCTGGGGGTGGGGGAGAAGAAGAGGATTCATACGCAAACTGGGCGGCCACAAACCCTCAAGTACAAATTGGATGTGGAAGAGCAGCACTTGTTTAAAATTATCAAAAATTATCCACTTTAAATGAAAAATATAGAATACATTCATTATTTACTTTTATAATGAATAGATTTTTTATTTAAAAAAATATTATTCTTTTGCAATAATCAACAATATTTTCATGACTAAATTTTACTAAGAAAAAATTTTGAAGTTGCAAATTTTTACATTTTTACAAGATTAATCACTGATGCATCTCCACTGAAAAAAGAAGTTTCGCAAAGATTCTGACACAACACAAATGTGATTCTCTTAAAAATTTGTTTTAAAAACAGTGTTTCAGTTTTCAGGAAAATTTTTCATGTGTTGAAATATTTAAACATATTTATTTTTTAAGCGATCATTTTCTTGGTTTTATCTTTCTAGAAATGTAACACATAAGGACTAGAAATTTCATTTTAGTTACAAGCCACGAACTTCTGGTTAGTATTTGTTATGGTGACCTATTTACATCAGAATGAACTCTTCCTCCTTCATAAATACTAACCTGCAAGACTTCCTAAGCAGGGCAGTTGGGACACAGTGTAACATAATACATCTTGATATATGGAGGTGTTTCTGTTGTGGTGACCTATCTACATTAGAATGAATTCTTCATCCTTCATAAATACTAACCTGTGAGACGTCTTTAGAAAGCAGTCGGAATGCAGTGTAACCTCATAGATCTTGATATATGGAGGTGTTTCTGTTATGGCGACCTGTCTACAGTAGAATGAACTCTTCCTCCTTCATAAATACTAACCTGCGAGACTTTCTAAGGAGGCAGTTGGAACGCAGTGTAAACTCATAGATTTTGATATATGGAGGTGTTTCTGTTATGGCGACATATCTTCATTAGAATGAACACCCTCTCCTTCATAAATACTAACCTGCAAGACATCATAAGGAGGCAGTCGGAACGCAGTGTGACCTGATAGATCTTGATATATGGATGTGTTTGTGTTATGATGACCTATCGACATTAGAATGAACTCTTCCTCCTTCATAAATACTAACCTGCAAGACTTCCTAAGGATGTAGTCAGAATGCAGTGTAACCTGACAGTTTAGGTGGATATTAGTTCTGCTGACTAATAACACTCATTTTTGTATCTATTTTTTGTCATTTCAATACACTTGTTCAACCTATCTTCTTCTTTCTTTTTTATTCTTTCTGGCCACTAACAGGCCACAACAGTATTAATAAAAAAAAAAGAGATCCTCCTTAGTGAATGATCTAGGAATAAAAAATGATTTTACCGAAATATTTTACCCTCTTAATTGATTTAAAAGAAATGTTCAGAAAGAAAATTATAATTTAAAAAAAATGTGCTACTGAAATTAGCACTTCTGTCCCCTCCTTCCCCAGGGGGCATGGGGACTCCACATGGTTGAGAGTTTTGGGTTAGTAAGCACCAGCCCTGTCAATTATTATAGTTGATGATTGGCAGTATAACTTAGGTAGCAAAAAAGTAAAAATTACAAAAAGGCAAACTGCTGAAACTAGCCATTTTAGGGTTTCAACTTCATCAGGGGTTCCTGCATAGTATGCACTGCACTGCACCACCCATGCAGATGCATGATGTATATTATTAACTGATGATTAACTGGCAATGTAACATCAGTTTAAAAATAATTAAAAAAAAAATGGCGGATGGTGGCTATAAAACAGTAATGAAATGGCAGTGGCCACAATGGGGTTCCCAAAAATGCAGGCAAAGTCAGGGGTTTCAGGGGTAAAACAGGACAGCCCTGCTTATGCATATCAAGTTTTTGAAGTCTTCTTTTCTCATTGTAGCCTAGGAATTTTAACTATTTCCTCTTGATGTTAAGTATAAGTGTTTCCATTTTCTCTAAAACTTGGTGAAAGAACAAGATGATTTAATTGTAGACAAAGGCATCTACCTCTGTAAATATTTAATGTGGATGCGATGATGTTAATTTTTAAATAAATGTCAGGACGATCCTTCATCCATAAGGAATTGGTAAATGAAGAGGTTCTTGTAATGAAAGAATGACATGTTGCTTAACAAGCAGTAAGAAAAAAAGAGGAGGATGAAAAGCCAAGTAAAAAGTTGAGCAGATGTTCTCAACCATTAACCACGCATGGAAACAGGCAGAAGACATAGATCCAAATGCAGAACATTAACCTTTTGGAGAAAGAAAAAAAAAATGTTCACCCAATACAAAGTCCAAGAGCCACTCAAGGTAGAGGGTTACTAAATGAGGTTGAAGGAGAGCAAAATAAATGCAGATTATGAGGATATATAGGATAGATAATTGTTGACCTGAAACTTGAAGGGATTAAGATTGTCATGCTTGGGGAAGCATCCACTTCTGTTCTATAAAGTAGTTGCTCTTGAGAAGAAGCTGGTTGAGTTGAACTTCCTCCTTATGAATGGAATACAAAAGGAATGAGGATGGATTTTGTTGCTGAGTGTCAGGATTCCAAACATTTAACAACACCACCTTCTTTATTTGAAACATAAAATAGGTTATTCATTGAAGAAGAAGAAGACGAAGTAGTAGTAGTAGATGATGATGATGATGATGATCAGTTGAAATAATATTTATATACTTTTTGTTTAGAAATATACAATAACAAAATGTTCAATTTTCCTTGCAGTGAAATTTGTTTTATTAAGTAATTAAATGTTCTTAATACAATGTGAGATGTGTGACTTACTTTATGACAGTTTCCTTAACACGTTTGTTAGTTTGTAGACAAGGGTTTTAAATGGTGGCTAATGGCTTTGTTTGCATGTTTGTATGCATGCACATATAGACCAAAACTAGTCTTTGAAATTGTTTTGAACCCTGAGAAGCAGTATGCTTCTATTTTATATTATTATTTAAAATCTAATTTCACATAGAAGTGCGAAATTTCGTAAATTGGTTAGAAAATAATTTCATGCTGAATCACAAGAATCTTTTTCTCAAATTTGCAGGGAGTGGTGAAGGGAGTTATTACAGTTATTTTCTAAATGGTTAAAAAAAACATGTGATAGGTTAGCAACTACGTCTGCCAAGTATTTTGGTAGTATTTGCTCTAGTAATTATTGTTTATCTAACAAACCTTCTGATGGGATTTTATTGTTTTAAAAATATATATAGAATTTAATTCCTATAGGTGTGGCCCTCTGTACATGATGTGGTGGGTGATATCTGTAAATGTCTGAACTGACAGAATTAGGGAATATATATCTTGTCAGAAGATTTTCCATGGAAATTTATTCCTGCTTCAATACTAAGTCTGATTCGTTCAATAAGTTCAAATTGGTGGAAGACCTTAAAAATGACCTACCATCTGTTGTTAACTGGAGCAAAGAATGGCTTGTTAATCTTAACACCTCTAAAACAAAACTACTCTGATCTGGCATCTCAGCTTCAGTCACTTTCCTACCACCATAAAATTGCTTCCCTATGCTATTTCTATAAATAATTTTATGGTAATTGTTCGAATTAGCTCTTCACTAAAATTGTTGTTTTATTCCCCTCCTCGCACAGACAATGAATTGTACTTAAGGAGACTAGTTAGAACTTTCATGGAGACAATAAGGTATTATGGTGGTTGTAGTAAGAAAGGTAAGTAAGTTTGTTTTGATGTTAGGAATATTGTTGTACATTTCTCTACATAGCAGAATAAATATCACTCTTCACTATGGTACCTAGACTTTAGGAATTAAAGTGCAGTATTATATTGGCAACAAAGTCTCAACAATTTACATTTGAATTTACTAGATGTAACCGTAAGTTTTATGCTAACAGTTTCATTTCTTGCACTTCTCACCTGTGGAACTCTCTTCTGACTCCATGCTTTCCAGTCAACTTTGATCTTCAAAAATTTAGATGCAATGTTAATTGTTATTGTTGTGGCGTTGTTAGGACCAGAAATAAAGACACAAAGAGAGGAATTGAGTTAAATATATTAACAGAAACAGTAATACAAACATATACAAATGAGAGTGTTACAGCAAGAATGTTCTGTCCAACTGTCAGAGCTGACTGCTGGAAACTTCACTCTCCTCAAAAAGGCAGTACCTGCTCCTATTTATAGCTGGGAGAGTCCATGCATGTGTGGGTAAATTACCATAACACTATCTAAGTCTGTTTCCTATCTATCTATCTCAGCCTGTTCATTATCTATCTATCTATAGTAGTCTTGTTAGGACCAGAAATAAAGACACAAGAGAGGAATTGAGTTAAACAAAATATATTAACAGAAACAGTAATACAAACATATACAAATGAGAGTGTTACAGCAAGAATGTTCAGTCCGACTGACAGATCTGACTGCTGGAAACTTACCTCTCCCCAAAAAGGCAGTACCTGCTCCTATTTATAGCTGGGAGAGTCCATGCATGCATGGGTAAATTACCATAACAGTTATCTTCTGTTTTCTTAATTCCTGTTCTATTATTGTTATGGGTATGTGGTCAGGTGGTTAGAACCTTTGCTTTCTGTGTGACCTTGTCTGAATCTCATCATAGTCAATTTATCAAGAAGGTGACTTCTTGATGTCATTGGCCTGTAGAGGCAATCTCAGTTTGCAGCACCTTTGGAAAGTGCCTGGAAACTATATCAGAGGTTGACCCAAGCTGTGTGAGCGAAATTGGATGGTGAAACTATTTGGAAACTGTCAGAAGTCGAGCTAGCACAAAGTTGCAAGTCATCATTTGAGCATACTGATGTTGTTCAAACTGTTGATCACACCAGATAATGTGATGGTGTTCTATGCCAGATACTGTAACTAAGGTCTGTTCAGCGAAGTTACAGTATAAACCACAGGTGGGTTCTGTGGATGTTAAACAAACACAAATATGTCTGAGCAGGCATCTGCAATAGGGATTGGCTAGCCTCCCTAGCAGATAGGCATACACGGATACCAGCAGCCAGCCATTACTTATTATTACTTACTTTGTTATTGTTCTCACTCCTTAATATTTTTCTTATATTCTTTCACTCAGTAACCTCTTGCATCTTAGTGGCTTTGGTGCCTTGCTTGCAGTGAAATTGTTACAAAAATAAATTCCAAACCTTCAATAACAACAGGCAATGTTTTTGTCTTGAGATGCCATATTCTACTGATTTGTAACTTGAAGTCCTTGTATTTGCTTAGTTTCTCAAATGTCTTCAACATCTATCAGAAGACAGGTGTCTTCAATATGATTCTTCACAATTATAACTGGCCAATTTCTCAACATCTTCTAAATTCAAGCAAGCATGAAAGGCAGTAAAGCCACTAAGACACAAGGGGTTACAGGATGTAGAAGAATTAGGAACCAAAATACTAATAAGGAACGAGAAGAGGAAAGAAAATCAGGAAGAGAGTAGATAGCGATTCTTGTTCATTTAATGTTCTTTCTCTTTAACAATGATTTTTTTTTCTTGCATTCTCTCAGTACTCTTTTTTATTTTAGTGGCTTTATTGTCTTGCTTGGTATGAAATGATATAATAAATAAATGTAGATTTCTAGGTTTTTTTTTCCTCTGTTAGCTTGTATACCACATTGTGCCAATATTGCTTTTGTAAGGACCAATGATATTATGTATTGGCCTTGTCTTAAGTTTAATGTCAAGAATTGTAAGATTAGTGCACTCTCGGAAAAAATAGAGAAAGAAAGACAGCAATAAGAAAAAAGAGAGAAGGAAAAACAATAAGAAAAGGAAAGAGAAGGAATAAAATAAAAACCAAGAATAAGAAAGGAATGAGGGAAGAGTGAGTAGAAAAGGAAACAGAATAAGAGAGGAAAGAAAATAAGAGTGAAGAAAAGAAAAGGAGAGACAAGGGAATGAGAAAAGAATGAATGAAGGAATGACAAAGGAATAAATAAAAAAAAAACAGAAAGAAAAAAAAAAGGTATAGGCAAAGAAAGAGGGAGAAGGAAAGACAGAGGAATAAAGGAAAGGAGATAAAGAAAGAAGATTCAGAAGATTTTGAAAAAATAAAAGAGAAATTGAAAACGAGAGAAAAAGATAAAGAATCAATATCTAATGAAATCAAAGAGAAAAGAATGAAATGAGAAAAAGAATGAAATGTGGAAAAGAATGAAAGAGAAAAAGAATGAAATGTGGAAAAGAATGAAAGAGAAAAAGAATAAAAGAGAAAAAGCATAAAAGAGAAAAAGCATAAAAGAGAAAAAGAATGAAATGTGGAAAAGAATGAAAGAGAAAAAGAATAAAAGAGAAAAAGAATAAAAGAGAAAAAGAATGAAAGAGAAAAAGAATGAAATGTGGAAAAGAATGAAAGAGAAAAAGAATAAAAAAAGAATGAAAGAGAAAAAGAATGAAAAAAGAATGAAAGAGAAAAAGAAATGGAAAAGATGAAAGGGAAAGGAATGAAAGAGAACAAGAATGAAATTAGAAAAATAATGAAATGGAAAAGAATGAAAGAGAAAAATAACGAAATGAGCAAAAGAAAGAAAGGGAAAAGAATAAAGGAGAAAAGGAATGAAACAGATAAAGAATGAAATTTAAAAAGAATGAAAGCGAAGAAGAAAGAGGACAAACAGAAATAATCTGGCTGATTTTAGTATTACCATTCAACCAATTTGTATTTGTTTTCCAAAAGTAAATCCCAGTTTTTCACTTTTGATTGAATAATTAATACTAATATATTTACTAATCTAATCAGGCCAGCAGCAAATGTCCAATTAACACATTTTGATGGTTTCGATAGCCTCAATCAAGATGTGCAAAGGCAGTCATGCCAACAACAATATTTTTTTCTTACACCTTCTGAGACTGAAGCATTCATGGCAGATTCTTTTACTGGCTGGATAAATTTGAATTCTACTTTGAGTTTCAATGTAACACACACATCAAAATATATTTTCATTATACAGGTTGCATCAAAAATACCTCCCACATAATGGTAAGACATTAGTGACAATAACATCTTCATCTAGCTAATTACTTACCATTACTTGGAAAGCATTTCTGTTGCACTCTGATAAAAAATGTCTTAAAATAATTGTCAAACTTTGTCCATTTCATAATGTATGATGTCATTTGTTTACATTTGGATATGCATCGAGCAGATATGAATGTATGAGAGAAAATCATGGAGAATTGTAGTTTAAAAACAATAGAATCGACCTTGCTAACTGAAACGCTCCTTTATCGCTCAATCGGTAAAAGCATGTCAGGCTATATGACAGTTCTGTATAGGATGCAGGTTCAATTCCTGTTAGAGGACGCATATTTTCTATGAAAATTTCTCAAACATACAGGCCAGTAAATGTCCTTAATACTGTTTATTATAAACAGAGAATTTACCTAAATATTTGTATCTATACAAAGAACTTATAAACGTAAAAAATGTCTTAAAATATATATAGATAGATAGATAGATAGATAGAAATATAGTTATAAGATATGCTATATTTATGGTTGAAAGACCTCAATATCAGGGATAGAGCATATAAAAGTGGACACTGTGGTCAATAGCAAGTGGCAACAGTCGGTTTCATGATTGAACAAAATCTTCAGCCCATGTGTATTGTGCTTAGACTTAACTATTTATATATGCTGGTCAATGGTGCATTATGTACAGCAAGGTCTATTGTATTATTCTAACAGTTATTGGGTTGGTTTTAACAATTATGTTTCAAATTATTCTAGAGGCTATTGAGTAGGAATAACAATTATTCCTACAACCTTTATTGGCAATCAGTCTAGGAGAAAGAAAACTGAATTCAAACCAGCTCAGAGAGTGTTGGCAAATGACAGATGAGCTTCTTATAGGAGTAAATGACCAGCATGGGACAAGGAGATACCTGTAGCTGTTACAGCATTCACACCGTAGGTCGAGCCATCTCCATGAAACGAACCCACTGCATCCAAATGAAACCTGACCAAGCTTGTAGCAGAGGTCATATCCATTCAGGCATGAACATCCATAGTAGAAGTTCCTGTGGGAATTTGGATTTACAAGTGGTCCCTGGCCACATGTATACACACTTTGAGGATAGAGTGATCCGGTTTGAATTCAGTTTCCTTCTCCGTGGCTGGTTACTTGCTAAGGCTTTAGGATCCAGTCTATCCTGCTATTTTACCCATAGTCAGGGTGGAGAAGAGATGGACTCATACTTTTTCCAAATGTATTAACACATAAGTGAATATAATGAACTCAGCTAGGAATTGAATTCAGCTCTCCAATTCCTCAATTCAAGCAGCTAATGATTAGCCCAACATCCAGCTTGGAGATAGAAAACTCCTATTCAAAAGATCATGTGATTGTAGCATATTTGATATATGGCTCCCAGTGCACCAGTAAACGGTGTGGTGCTATGACGGAGAGAGAGTCTGCATTATATATTTATATATATATATATATATATAAAAATGTGCCCTATATATATCATCAGGCCACGAATTCGCGGCTGATTGCATCCAGCATGAAACAGGCTGTTGCCTCTGAGTGTTGACTTCAATTTTCCCTTATATATATATATATATATATATATATATATAAATCGTGGCCTGATGATTGTCGCCTCTAAATGTTGACGTCTATGTTCACTTTTATATTTACACATGCTCTATCTCTGATATTGAGCACTTTATCCCATAAATATAGCACACCATAAGACTATATTTCTTCATATATATATATATATAAGTGAACATTACACCCAGTGCTATTTCTGTTTCATGCTTATACACAATCGTCAGGTGATAGCATGTCAGCATGAAACAGACTGTTACTGCTGGATGTTGACTTCAATGTCCACTTTTATATTTACATATGCTCTATCCCTAATATTGAGCACTTTACCTTACTATTTCTGGTAAAAGGACTCTGCCCCATGCTACACAAGAAGGAGAACCCTGTTATGGCTGTCATATAATTTCTGTGATCACATCACCCCTTACATTTGGCCACCTAACTCCCCATGCTGCAACCCCCTTGATTATTATGTGTGGGGTACAGTTGAAAGAAAGACCAACAAAACTCCTTTTAACACTAAAGATGAACTGAAGGCAAGGAATATGTCAGCATTCACTAACTTGAACAAGGAGACCATCCAGAAGAGTTGCAGGAGATTCTGAAGTTTTCTGGAGGCTGTGGTTGAAGCCAATGATGATTTTATTGAATAAATTTACTCTTTAATATTTCAAGATATTTTTGTGTAACTTTGGTAAATATATGTTAAAATGAGATGTCAGTGTTATTTTCATTTTTGCAGAATTTAGATGACAATTTATTCATCAACAAATGATAGTGCAGCCATCAATAAACAATTCTGTCTCTCCAATTTCACCCACAAGGTTGACATGTGACATGGTTTTCATGCTCTTTCCAAAGGTAATGCATGCTGAAATCACCTCCTTAGTCCAATACCATCAAAATTGACCATAGTGAGAATTGAACCTGGGTTTCATATCTCTTTACTCTTCATAAGAAGGCAAAAGCAGTCAAGCCTCCCTGATCAAGAAGTAAAAAAAATGTAAATAAATCTAATAAAATATTTTATTCTGTCTCTTGTAAAGCCTAAGGCAGATTAATTTAAAAACTGACATTTATTTACACACAGAAAATATCAAAATAAAAGGTCATTGATGATGGACGAGGTTTAGTGTTACTTGAGCTGAGATTTGACCCATGAAACAATGTCTATTAAATCTCATTTAAGCTTTTCTCAACTTACAAGGATCAAATGTAGCTTATAAAAATCAAATCAAATATATCTTATAAAAGAAAATAGAAAGTGACTTTATTTAACAGTCACACAACTTGATCCCCTCTGATGCAGGATTTGTTGGGCTTAACAATGGAAGATATCAAACAGGATGCATTGTGGGTAACAATGATACTTATGTTCCTATTTATTGTTAATCTCAGAGTCAAGAGAGTTGTGAAAAGTACGCAGGCAGCAGAGACACTTACTATGGTTGATACTATAGAAGCCTACGCTTACAGAAAATATCTTCTAGAACTTTTATGAATTGAAGACAGGCAGGAAAATCTTCCAGTAATCTGTAAAAATGACAATGCAAGCCTATATGAGTCTGCTCACTCACTACTCAAATACTGGATAAAAGGCTGAGAATTGAAACTGCAATTATTCATGAAATGCTTCAACAAAAAGTAATACCTAAACTTGAATGGATTTCCGGATCAAGCCAAATTGCAGATTGCCTGGCAAAGATAGGTATCTCCTCTAACAAGATTCTGGATCATGTATCTCTCTTTCTTAAAAAAAAAAAAAATTGTACATTAAAACATGTGATAAATAAGCTGCCACTATGGTCTCCATGAAAAAGTGAAATGGTGGAGAGCTGTTAACTATGCTGACTCCTACACTTTAAAAAAAAAAAAAAAAAAGATCAGAGTTAAAAAAAGAATAAAACACCAAAAAGCAAATCTGTATTTTTCTTTTGTCTCCATCCTTTTCACCTGCTTTCCATTTTTCTCTAGCTTTGTTCATCACCCTCTACCTTGCCAGCTTTTAGTCTTCATCCCTTGTTCCTTTGCCTTTCATCTGCTTTTCTTTTCATTTTTCTCTGGCTTTCTTACTTACCCTCCTGCTTTTTCTCCTTTCTCCACTTCCTTACTTTAGCTCATGCTGTTGTCATATGAAAATGAATAAAAATATGCAATTTCTGGTTATGTATACATATATATTAAACATGCAGACTGATCCGAGACCAAAATGCGTATCCAGTCTTAAGTAATCCCATTTTTTTTACAGTTATTTTCATTGCTTGATTAACTGACACAAATCATAGTAAAATATGTGATAATTTTATTTTTAATTCTACAATTGTGTTGAAGATGTAAGTGCTTCAAAATAATAATAATAATACGCTTATCTTCTTGGAAAAGGCACAAATCTGGTTCTCCCTTTTCACTGTCTCATTATCACAGTCAAAGAAAGAGCCTTGTAATTCTTGTCATAAGAATGCCATAACAGGAAACAGAGTGAGGGTGATGCTGTGCAAGCATCAATCAACAAACAACATAATTGAAAATGAGTCATTTCCTTACCCCATTTTTACACACATACTCACACACACACACACACATTTACTTCTATACAAATGACTTTAATTCTGAAAATCAGTATTAGATTTTTGAAAAATAAATTTCTTTGAAAATGAAGAAAGGGGTTTGTTTTATAGCAGAATCAAACCCAAAACTTCGCTATAATAGATTCTATGCATTTCAATAGCTAAGAGAAGTAACTTTCAAAAACATGCCTGTAACTAATCAATACATGTTAGGAAAGGTAGGTTAATTTAAAAAAATATCAATACACATCGAATTATTTGAATATAAATCTTACCAGACAAAAATTACAATTAACTGTCAAAAAAGTCATTGGTCTGGTTTATATTAGAGTCAAGAAGGTAGAAAGAGGTCCAGATTACACTCGAGCCAAGAAAGTAAACATAGGATCAGTTTACACTTGAGTCAAAAAGGTAGATGATATAGATCCAGTTTACACTTGAGTCAAAAAGAGATATAGGTCCAGTTTACACTTGAGTCAAAAAGATAGATATAGGTCCAGTTTACACTTGAGTCAAAAAGATAGATATAGGTCCAGTTTACACTTGAGTCAAAAAGATAGATATAGGTCCAGTTTACACTTGAGTATAAAAAATAGACATATATCTAGTTTACATAGGCAGAAGATAGACCTTACTGGGGCAGGGGTCTTACCTCTTTGCAGGGTATACAATCAGTGTATTCTCATCCTGACAGGGCAATTACTGTTTGATGTAAAACTAAAATTTTGCTTTCTTTTTTTAATGAAATTCACCCATGCAAAGCAGTATAGGCCATTATGATACAAAAAGCTACTGTGAGTCAGTTATGTACCATGCATGATACATGCTTAGGTGATCATGTATCTTTTGATACATGATTGATGAGGCAGATTTTTTCCCCAGAGTAGGTTGCCGTTTCTTTGCCATCCAAAGCTATAGAACCCAAACTGTCCTGCTATTTACTCATAGCTTAAGAGAAAAGAAGAGGATTCATACCTTTCCCAAGGGTATTAGCACGTAAGTGAAAATGGATTCAACTGGAAAGTCAGTCAGTTATGTGCCATGTGTGATACACGCTTAGGCAATCATGTATCCTTTGATACATGACTGATGAGGCAGATTTTTTGCCATTTCTTTCTGCGGTAGACCAGTTGCCATCCAAGGCTATAGAACCCAGTCTGTCCTGCTATTTACCCATAGCTGGCGGGGAGAAGAAGAGGATTCATACCTTTCCCAAGGATATTAGCATGTATGTGAATGTAATTGATTCGACTGGAATTCGAACTTAGCACTCCAATTTCTCAATCTATTCTACTGTGCTTCCTACTGGGTGTAAAAGAATTAGAAAGTGTAATCATTATTAAGTAGTGAGAACAATAGAAGAGTAATCAGTAATTATTAATATCTAGAAAGAAAAATATTTATTAACCTTGAAAAATCATTCCATTTCATTTCTTTTCGAAGGCCAGCTCACCATCAGTGCTAAGCAATTGTTTTACAGTCATTACACTAGCTCATCCTGAACCTGTGCCTGATATAGACTTCAGTATTGATGCTTAAAATATATCATGCTAGATGATTTTTCTCTCTCGTATCTACCTTCCATATTTATAAGTCTACCATTTATCCTTGCTTTGAATATTGCTGCCAGACATGGTCTGGTGCTCTTGCTGTATATTTAGAGATTATTGATAAAATCCCCAAAAGAATCAGTAATATTATTGGTTCTGATCTGGCATCTCAGATTCAGTCACTTTCTCCACTGCTATAAAGTTGCTTCCCTGTGCCTTTTCTATAAATACTTTCATGGTAATTGTTTGGATGAACTCTTCAATATGGTACCTAGACTTTATGAATTTAAGCATAGTAGCAGGTTGGCAGCAAGATCTCATCAATTCACTGTTGAAATGGCCGCTAGATGTAACCATAATTTCTATGCTAACAGTTTCTTTTCTTGCACTTCTCTGTTTTGGAAATCTTTTGACTTCTTGCTTTCCAGTCAACTTTGATCTTCAAAAATTTAAATGCAATGTCAATCGTTATCTACTGTCTTCTTGATTACTCTTCTTCTATTGTTCTCACTCCTTAATAATGTTTCTCTTTTTTTCTTATTCTTTCACACTCAGTAACACCTTGTGTCTTGGTGGCTTTATTGCCTTACACGGGGTGAAATGATTAGAAAACAAATTTAAATGCAATGTCAATCATTATCTACTCTTTTCTTGATTACTCTTCTTCTATTGTTCTCACTCCTTAATAATGTTTCTCTTTTTTTCTTATTCTTTCACACTCAGTAACCTCTTGTGTCTTAGTGGCTTTATTGCCTTGCATGGGGTGAAATGATCAAAAAATAAATTTAAATGCAATGTCAATCATTATCTACTGTCTTCTTGATTACTGTTCTTCTATTGTTCTCGCTCCTTAATAATATTTCTCTTTTTTTCTTATTCTTTCACACTCAGTAACACCTTGTGTCTTAGTGGCTTTATTGCCTTATTTGGCAGTGAAAATATTAAAATAAAAAGTACAAAAAAGCCTTGAAACACAGTAAAATGTGTACAAAATCTCCCCCTATGTCTCCCAATATATTATTTTAAATTCCCTGATTTTTATAAATTAAAATGGCATTAGAAAATGAATAAAAAATATACTTAAGCTAAATAGGGTTAATTTGATGATATATGAAAACTAATGTGGTTAT
The DNA here is from genome assembly GCA_963932145.1 of Acanthosepion lycidas. Classification (NCBI taxonomy): domain Eukaryota; kingdom Metazoa; phylum Mollusca; class Cephalopoda; order Sepiida; family Sepiidae; genus Acanthosepion; species Acanthosepion lycidas. Next base: position 3,581,208 of record OZ010615.1, read on the forward strand.
TCAATGATGATCATAAATCTTTAGGACAAGTACAATGTATTAATATAAAGGTAGACACAGATCCAATTTACATGAACGTCAAAAATGAGGGCACATGTCAGGTTTATACTGGTGTCAAAAAGGTAGACACAGATCCAATTTACATGAACGTCAAAAATGAGGGGACATGTCAGGTTTATACTGGTGTCAAAAAGGTAGACACAGATCCAATTTACATGAACGTCAAAAATGAGGGGACATGTCAGGTTTATACTGGTGTCAAAAAGGTAGACACAGATCCAATTTACATGAACGTCAAAAATGAGGGCACATGTCAGGTTTATACTGGTGTCAAAAAGGTAGACACAGATCCAATTTACATGAACGTCAAAAATGAGGGGACATGTCAGGTTTATACTGGTGTCAAAAAGGTAGACACAGATCCAATTTACATGAACGTCAAAAATGAGGGCACATGTCAGGTTTATACTGGTGTCAAAAAGGTAGACACAGATCCAATTTATACTTGGGTCAAAAACGGAGACTTATGTCCACTTTAAACTTGGGTCAAAAGGGACACACATGTCTGGTTGAAACTCAATTGTAAGGTGCAACCAAGAATTAACATTATATTAATGTGCAGGTAAATAATACAGATAAATGTGTGTGGATTTAAACTAGAATCAAAAAGATAGACACAGCTCCAGTTTACACAAAAAATAAAAAAGTCGATATGCTGTATATACTTGTGGATAGGTCGCCCCCACCGGATAGGTCCCCCCCAATAGGTCAAACCCCTGAATATGTCCTCCCGTATGGGATAGTTCACCCCTCACCGGATAGGTTGCACCCCTACTTTATGGCTTAATAATTGATGATTTACTATTGACTCGCAGATAGGTCACACTATAATCTGGGGAGTTACACAGTCCTTTTTAAACGTAAGAATTATCAGACATCTACCGTTATTTCAAAACTTACAATTATTAATACACTTTTGCAGTTAAAAAACAAAATAGTGCAAATATTTTGGGTACTAGATTCATGCGCTTTGTTATTTGTAAATAAAACTTAAGAATGCCTTTTAATATTCTATGAAACAAC